>LQRL01076043.1:2553-14843 GCA_001703475.1 Hydroides elegans
ATATTTATTCAATTATTAATCAAATAATTTTTATTTTGTTTGATTGGTTATGATTAACGTTAAGTGTTAAGAAAAGAGTTGCATTTTCCCATTCTTTTTTGTTTACACATTTGTCCACTTTTGTTGGCATTTTTTTTTTAGTATTTATCTTCATACAAATATTAAAACAAAATAGAAAGTTTTCACATCAAAATAAAGTAATCCATTTCGTTTATGATTTGGTGTTTCTTAAGACTCAGGCGCGGATTAAGAGGGGGCGCACCCGGCGCACGCCCCCCTGTTCGCCCTTATATGTAAGACCAAAAAAAAATTTGCGCCTCCGGTTCAGTCTGATACTTTTTACTGTTTGCGCCCCCCGGTTCAACATTTTCTGGATCCGCGCCTGAGACTGTCTCCAATGTTATTTTTAGAAACCAACTAAAACAATAAAGTACCATTCTATTTTATATAGAACTATGTTTATGACTAGAAAGAGTAATATAGCAGCTTTAAATGATGGGTTCAATTCATAATGAGGACTTGCTTACGTACAATTAGCGATTCTGAATTGCAAGGTGCGATTTTTTCACCGTTTTCCTTTGTGGGACTTAAACATCCCTATTCTACAAAGAAAAACGTGCAAATCGCTACCCAAGCGAGTTTATGTAAGGGAGGCCTTAGTTATTCGATTTCAATAATTTGTAAATGTCATTAATATACAAACGTTAAATGAAAATGGTTGCATTAATAGACATTTGACCTACCATACTTTAAGTCTTCGTGCTTGTTTTCAAACCTTATCCATGCGTTACCTATGGCAATTGCCAATGCTGTTAAGGCAACGACAAGGATAATTGTCGTTGCTGAAGACAATCCTTTTATTTTTCCGCAACCCATTTTAAACTTATCTTGATATCGATAACCAATCAATAGACTATTACCGTTTAAAATCCATATGTATTTATATTGAATGAACTCTTGAAATTGGCTTTTTAAATTTCGTGGATATACATTGATAAATATAGCCTGTGAATCCATATAGAATCTACAAACAACAAGTAGCCCCCTAAAAACCAAGCAGGAACGCAAAATACATGTATATATCCAATGAACACAATTGACCGCTTCAAACGTTTGATCTTCCTTGTTTTAAATGATCTTAATGTCTGTAACAATGTCTGTAATGATGTTACATTGTGAGGATTATAAGCATTTTGTATTTGCGTCAACCATCTTTTACTATAGAACTGTGATTCATTTTTTTGCCAATATTTACATGTATGCATCAGATTCATATCTTGATTTCTCAGAGACTCTTCTGACTATAGACTCTATTTTGATATATATTATAAATCAACCATTTGGTATTATAATTCATGTTTCAAAAACCTTTAATTTTAATGGTTTATTTATTACAATGCGATGAAAAGGTGTTTCTGACATTGATAAATATTATGAGCGCTTCATCTTTTTGCCAGTGAATGAAAGTCTATGGGTCACCATGCACTTTGGTCTTATAAAGTCCGGTTATGCATGCAATATGAGGGGTGAATGACAACACAATAACAAAGCTTTATTGTTACATTTTATAGTACCCCTTCGTTATACTTAAATTCTTATAGACTCTTGGTATGGGTACTGTGTGTATCGAGTATAGAATTCAATGAAGTTTTGAGAGTGTTCAATAAAGTTCAACAAACATGGCGAAACATAAAAATAAGAAATGAGACGCAAGCAAGACGGAAGAAGCGATCCAGCATGGTAAAAGAGGGCATGTCTAAATACGAAGCTGCGATTAAATGTTGCATTGATGAAAAATGGCTTCAAAGTACGTGTTCCGAATGTAGGCTTAAGTTAGATTTAGAACCGGATCTTAATAGTTAGATCAATGAATTTGATTACATTCGTTTTCATAATCAGACAAGCAGTATTAAGTTATCTAGTCAAGTTATGCTTTTCATCATTATTGGAGCGAAAGATGAAAATCTCAAAACGGAAAATCACATTGAAGCAGTTAGAATTGAAGTGTCTGTTTTTGTATATTAAACAAGCACTATTAAGTTTTCTAGTCAAGGGTCGATATTAACTATTCTAAATCAATGATAGAATTGATTCCGTATTCAAATACACGTGTTTTATGCTGACTGGCAAAAAGGTGAAGCGGCTATATATTCAATGATTATACTATAATTGAATTTCAAGGAAAAGTTTGAATAACGATGTGTGTAAAAACAAATAAATACGGTGTGAAAATGATTTATTTATGAACTGTCAAAATATTGGGTATAAATGATGATTAGTTTTCGAGAAATAAAATAATAAAAATGCTTTATCTACAATCAGTTGGCAAAAAAATGAAGCGCACGTCTAGACTCTATAAGGAAATTAATTATTATGTTCTTAAGCTTTGTTCCAACGCTCATGTACTTGAACACCTATACTTTAACAAGTTAAGTTGTACACCCCCTGGTTATATATGTAGGGCTTTATGTGCGTGAAAGCGACTTGCTATTAAGGGGTATGATGTGCAAACTCTTCATCATAGACAAGGCAACACCCCTAATATCTCGTATAATAATATTGTGACTGCCGATATATATATGTAGAACTGTAAATAAGTTGTTGAATCACTTTAGACTTTCGTCAACGTGTTAGGTACATATAAAGGATATGTCAGACATGAGATTTGAATCGCAGACTCGGGTCGCCGACTCGGATCGCAAGTTGCATTCAGTTTTAGGCCCTCCCGACTAGATATGTCACATATGCGATTTTGCTTGCGATTTTTCTTTCGATTTTCCCTTATTTTGCCGAATATAAAATAGGATATATTATGAAATTACACAAATGCGAATGTTATAAAAAAGATATTGATGTAACATGTCTTTTTATATTTGGCTTAAACCATTAAAACAACACCTCATCATTTTTTCCTCATTTTCCTTCCTTTCGAGTTTGTCCATTAAAAGCCATGTTATCAATTTTAACTGAATTATATGTTTTCTGTATCAATACACACGCATTCGAAACATTCGAAATAACTATACATCTGTGACGTCCACGAGTAATAAACAAGTTTTCGTGATAATACATCACATGTACGCTCCATGTAATTACTTAATACAATTGTCGTCACAAAGCCATTTGCACATTATACCTCGATTATGCATGGCAAAATATGGAGAATATCTTAATATGCATGAATTCATGTATTAAACTTAATAAAATATGATTCTTACATCTGAAAATATATTCATAACTGGTCAAAAATAATTCAGCAGCATAGATTCCCTTTGATGTGCTTGCGACGCCGACGTTTGCGATCCAACATGTTGGATCGCATAAGACTGAGTCGGCGACGATCTCAGACCGTCGGCGATCGCGTCGCAAGGTATGCCACACTGCTGCGATTTCCCAGTCTCATCGAGTCGCAGACTGTCTGCGACGCGATAATCGCATGTCTGACATACCCATAAAACACACACGTCCTGGCATACTCCAAAGCAAAATTTGTATTTGTATATATTCTCTGGAGTCAAAATGATAAAAGAAAATAAGAAAAAAAAACAATATTAACTAGTCAGAGGGATGCCGAGATGGCTAAAACAAATCAGGTTTTGTGTTATCTCGGATATTTTAATTTCTACATGACGGGATCGAATTATTTTGGTTAGAGATATATTATAGACATGTAGATGTATTAATCGGATTTTCGGAAAAAAATCAGGTCATTTTTGTCTTTGATCGTACATGTTGGTTTGCTCTTGAAATATTTTCACATGACATTTTGATCCATAGGTACATAAGCCATTTGACTATCTGCTTGAGTAATATCAGTTAAATATATGGCATAGTTATTGAGTAATGGACCGCCAAAAATTATCACTATCGACATCGGCCTCATCAGATATTCGGACAGCGTGTATCAGATATTCGGACAGAATTATATAATATTTTGTTATCCTAACAAATCCAAGATTTAACCCATTATTCTAAATTCTAAATTTCAAAAGGGGTCAAAACTAGATATTCAGCCCATATAGGACCTTGCATCAATAGGCTAACATCGGTCATATTTGAAATCACTGCACAGTGCCTGCATGTCCAACCCCCTATAAAGTATAATTTAATGTGGATATAATAATACGACATTTGAGGTGTCTTGTATCTTTTTAGTGACTTGTTTTAGGTTATTACATACCATTCTATAAAAGTAAATCATTTTAAGTATAATACGCCACTCCTGGTGCGGGTAGGCACTTATGGATAATTGCGAAATTCAGAGAAAACTATATTAAATTATATATATTCTGTTTAAATTTGGATAACAAAAACCATTAACACCAAAGTGAAAATGTAACATCACTCCATTCATCCCGTTTAATATTTTCAAGATGAAAATTCATTTGAAATGTTATTTTACTTGGATTAAACTGAATCCCCATCCCCTATCTTTTTCATTAATATCGGGCTATATCTATACATGAAGATATTTCCTTATTTTGAATATATCCTTTTTGTATTTTTTTCAGAGGATACTTATATATCTCTTTTTTTTTATTGTTTTCTTAATAAGAACATTTGAATTGGAAATCCAATCATATACCGGTGTCAGATGTAAAACATTAAGTTGACTCATTATCAACACATTACTTAAGTGTGTTGATAACGCGTTTATATGCGTTTATATGCATGTGCATAATAATTGTCAAGTAACATTGTCGTATTAATTAAAACCTAGGATTTTCTATAAATAGTTTCAATATGTGATAAAACTGACATTTCCAATCGAAATATGCCATTTTTAGTAAGATAACATATTAATATAATGTATATAAAAGGCTTAATATTCAGTTTGAATCACCTTTCTAATTTAGAAGTGTTAATTAAAGGGCTAAGTCTACATTTGTAAGCATATAAAATAGTTATAAAATTCTGTCCGAAATTCCGATGGGCCCGATTTCGCTACCTACGTTTTTTTGTCGACGAATTGCTCAATAACTATTCTATAGTTTCTACTGATATTACTAAATCAAATAGTTAAATGGCTAATGTACCAATATGTCAATATGTCAGCTGAACAAATCTAATAATAAAACGTACAAAAACCATCAAACTCGAAAAAGTGCTGATTTTGTCCGAAAATCCGATTAAGTCTTCTATATATCGTGTTACATATATACAGTGACGCGCAGTCTTAACTTCTAACGTTTAGCGTTTAGCGTTTAACGTTTAGGGGTTTGCAAAATCAGAATATAGCGTTTAACGTTAAGCGTTTAGCGTTTGATGAAAGGGCATGTAAGAAATTAAGATAAGCACTCATAATGATGTCCTTTATATACCCTTCACACCTGTGCACCCCTGGCTATCAATCGCCGGTCTACTTTAGGCGTGGGAGTCTACTACAAGATGGTCACCGGTCTACTGACAAATGCTAACCGATCTTGCAACAAAAATACTCCAAAAGCAAGGGGTGTGCAAATAAAACATGTTTTTAAGCAGTAATTTATTATAAGATGTTTTCTAACATTTTGCATTCGGCTCTAAGGTGGTTAATCATTCCTCTGCATTAGTCATTTTAAAGATACGATAAACAGTTTCTAAGATTATAAATAAAAACCTCGACCCTCCTGCCGTAATATGACATGGGCTCGGTGTTTTTTTTCGTAGATATTACTTAAATAAAATAATATTTCATGTATGTGTTTTATATCATTCGATTCAGAAAACAATATTCTTCATTTTGAAAAGCAGCACAAGCAAATTAATTGATTAAATAACGCATTTTATCGGGAAAACCTTTGTCGCGGCACGGTTTAAAAGGCGTGTCGATCTACAACATCATGGTTGGCGATCTTGTAACAGCATTTGCGAATTGGGTAAGTAGGTCTACTAACAAGATCGGAGCAAAGACTAGGAGCTCTACTTCATTCAAGACAACCACATGAGAGATGACGCCGGTTACTGAACTCAAGGCAATTTTAGGGCTTCACTTTTGCGATCACAATCGGAAATGTGACCGTCGTTTCTCCCACCCGAGGGTAGTTTTTTTCGACCAGCCCACAGTTGGCAACATAGGTAAAAATATCCCCGGTCAAAATGGCCCAAGTAAAAAGAACCAGTATGCGTTTAAGTATATTACATTAATCAATATTTATTTCAAACCGTTAACATGCTAAATCATATATTAATTCAAACTATGCATGTTTTAAAATTATTTTAGACATTGCAAATACAATACGAATCCGGAGAAGATTGTGGCATCTGTTGGAAATCGCACAGAACCTACAGTCTGCTACGAAAACCAACAGATGTCCATTTCTTGCGACATGCCAAAAGAAAATGCGAGCGTTATCCGAAAGTCAAGTAATGCGTCGATGGTCTCTGGAATTTTTTCTGGTGCAAATTTATCCGGTTGCACTTTCAACATTCACATTGTCACAAAGCAAATTTAGATGTTGATATTTTGAACCATTTTAAAAAATACGACCGAAAAGTCTGTCGTTGACTTATCAATATTTTTGACAGATTTCGTATGTACTTAACTTTTCCTGTACATATAAAATGACTAATGCTGGTTTGTCTATTTAGCTAAGAAAATGTTTGTACATAACTTGTTAGTCGGCTTTAATTAATATGTTTGTTGTGTTGAATAAAACATTGTTTGCATATACCGTGCCACTGTTTGACAAATCTATACAATGGGTACACAGTGAATAGGGTACCTGACCAATTGAACTGACCATATTTGTACAAATTCCTTTCATTTGATCAATAAATAAACTTGATTTCACGTGCGATTTATCATTCCATAAATAAGGCAAGATGAAGCAGACTTTTGACAAGGTTCCTATTTTATGGGGAGAACTAATATATCAAAGCCGTTTTTGTTTGTTCACTATTATTTTTACATTTGTTTACTCATCACTTTTTATGAGTTTCCAAGCTTATTTTAGTAAATCGTAAGTAGTACGATGTTTATAATATCATTACGCGATTTCCGGTTTCTCGGTGTAGCGGAATTTTTTACGGATTAAAAATTTCTGTTTTTTTTTAACAAAAACTGGTTCCCTGTCTTATCGTTCTGCATCCAAAAAATTATTACGCACCCGGGCATTATCACAAAAAATAATGACTCGGCTGTTATGCCCCGAAAATTGCCTCAACCATGTAATAAAAGCTTTTAAGTAAACAACGTTGAAATGACATTTTATATTAGGCCAGTTAGTGATTTAACGTCACTAAAACGACAAATTAAGACACGAAAAGATAAGATACTTACTTTTTGACATAAAGAACTGGAAGTTTGAAATGATTCTGAAATGTGTCGATTTGAAACCGGAGATGATTGGTTCAGCTGAATATCTATAATTTCCATCATTATTGTTTTGATATGATATGTGTAGATATGTATTCATTTTCAAGGATGCCTGAATTAATTTCATTAGTATTAATTTTCTTCAAAGAAAAACTATTATACCAGCGTCTCCCTGCATATTATGGCTTCACCCTGAATTTAAACTAACATACTGACCAAAATAACACGAAAAGACGAAAAAACAGCTATTGTTGTGCCCGTATTTTTATATTTAGATACATGTATTTATTTCAATTTGAGGAGTTTCAAGGTTTGATTTGGTCACTCTATGCGCATCGATTCTTCTATATAAAGCAACACAGCATAGACGTACTTTAAAGTTAATGTAAAGTTATTTTGAAACTCAACTGTTTTTCTTCTTCAAAATGGCATTCAGAGATGTCTATTCGTTTTATTCAATCATTTGCGTTATTTTGATTTTGATCGGTTCATGTGAGCTGTCAGAGGGTGAGTAGGGTCATGTTAATTATTTGTTTGTTATTTTTTTTTCCAGAGTCACGTTTGCTTCATGTAGCTACTATCTACAGACACTTCCAAAAGTGTGGAAATTTTTGTTTGGAAGGATAATTTTCATATTTCGAGAAGTACTTTTTTTCCTGAAAAGTTAAAGGGTACTAGACTTACCTTTTAGCAAAGAATAATTCAAAATCCCGTTCGCGGATATCGCATACTGTATTTGTTATGCGACTTTTGCGAAGACGGGTATCACCCCAAAAAAATGATAAACAAGCGTATATGCAGTGTATTAATGCGTGTGTTACAGGGTATCAGGACAACTCACCCAAAAACCAACTCACCCAAATTAAAATTGGTCAACTCACCCAAATTCTTGGATAACTCACCCAAGTGTTTGGTCAACCCACCCAAGTTTTTTTGGACGACTCACCCAAATTTTTGGACAAATCGCCCAATTATTTTTTTCACATTATAAGACAAAATATCACGTTGTTGCTCATTCGATTGGCACTGATATCCATAAATGTACGAATATCAATATAGCTGTTTCTTCGAAATTCCGTATTACAGCGATATTATATTGCCTAAAATAAGAGGGACGTATGCGCACCTGCTTGGGGAGCGCAAAATGCTTAATAGAAAATTCAAATCAAATGTTTTTGGTTACAATGTGACTTCAAAGCATAGCTTTGATAATTAAAATTGTATATCTAAATGAAAAATAAGTTTTTGAGGTATTCTCATAAATGTTAAAACTTGGGTGAGTTGTCGAAAAACTTGGGTGAGTTGACCAAAAACTTGGGTGAGTTGACCAATCTTTTTGAGTGAGTTGGTTACGACTTGGGTGAGTTGGTTTTTGGGTGAGTTGTCCGACATCCGTGTTACAGCTATGGGCTCTTATGCTAAGAGTGCATTATGGCCTTTTGGCAATAGGGCTTTTTGTCATTTTCGGGAGGTGACACCCGTCTTGGTAAACGTCGCATAACAAATAAAGTATGTAATATTCGCGAACATTGTTTTGAGTTATTTTTGTTAAAAGACAGGTCTATCACCCTGTAACTTTTCATGCAAAAATTTATTTCACAAAATATGTGAATTATTCCCCCAAACTAAAATTTCTACACTTTTGAAGGTGTCTGTATACAAAGAGGGGCACTCAACGATTTATTCTGGTAAATGTTTATTCTTGTAACAGCTCTTCCTTGCTTGCAGCTTTTTTTTCAGAACAGAACAAATATTTTTTCGAAATGAATAATTTACTCTAGGATTATGTGTGTAAGGACAAAATCCAATGCACCTTTATCTAAATTTAGTCTCTGTTGACGAATCTGTGAAAGTATAACCTCATACATTTTTGATTTCATGAAATCTTTATTCTGGTAGGAGATTGTAAATTTGCTTGCAATAGCTTTTCGGCGTTTCTTGCTTGGAACTTCAGAAAAAAAACATTTTGATGAATATAAGAAAAATAAATCGTTGAGTGCCCTCGTAAAAAGGTACTTCATAAAGGCATAGCATCTTCATTTATATATCTAAACACATCCTTCGCGCAATTCATACGCAGTGGAAAGTATAGGTATTCAAAATTGGATCAAGTGACCGCGTATGTTAACACTAGTGGGACTGATATATGCTGTAGCCACTCAAACTTTCTAATTTAAATATGAATGCACCCTTTCACGATTAACCATATCTAAATCTAGTGGTTGCTTCCGGTCACGTGTTTTTAAAGAGTTTATATAAGGGGAAATTTTCGATCAACTCTTAATAAGGTTCAAACTTTACTTCCATTCGAATGCTCCCACAAATATTAAGTTCTTTATTTTAAGCTTAAATCCTGAAAGTTTGAATTCCGAACTCGATGGAAATGTTGACCAATTTTGACAAAACCCCTTTAAAACCGCCTTTCCGGCAGACAAAAATTGTCAAAAATGCTTTTCCGGCAAACAAAGTGAACAATTACAAAAAATGTCAAAGTTTATATCCATCAAACTATTGCATTTTTATTGCATTTTCTAACTTATATTTAATGACCAATATTATCCATGATATTTGACACCCGAAAAAATATTTGATTGTATTGTTTAAAAAAATAACATTTGTCCTTTGGTCTAATATCGCCCACTAGGTTGTCAAAACTAAATGTTAAAAATAATGTCAAGATTCACTTAAATATTGTATTAGATTATGACGGTATTTTGAATAACATATTGAAAGCATTATATCCAACTATGTACCTTAAAGAATTTAAAGGCGATTGTTCGTTTTAATACACGGGCTCTTATAGAGGCGGAAGCAATCACTAGGTGATCGCCATCTTGTGTGAAACCCTGCATAGGCGCACAGATACATTAACCCAAACTAATTATTGTAACCCAACTATTTGTATAATATTGTTGTAAAACATTGGACCATTCCATTAAAAATGCGTGAAATAAGCTGCATTTGTGCTTTGCGTATCTATAACCGACCAACAATGTTGTATTTAATTGTATTTCCAAAGTAACATCCAGGTTCGTTCATTTGAAATATCAGCACAAGCGTTACTTCCTCGACTTTGTTTCTTTATATGCATGGAGTACGATAGTATTAAAACTTATTAATGATTTTAAAGCTTACATGTCTATAATGTATGCCCCAACACGCTGTAAGCTTAGATCTAATGAGTTCAGACTATCCTTTTATTTCATCCAATCGTGTTTTTATTCAGATTTTCTTTTCGTATAAAACAATTTTGTGACATATATATGTATAACACGAACATATAACTGATTTATATAGATTCTATAGATTTATTTATAATTTATAGTTTTTCATTAGCTTCATTCATTTACTATAACTCGTATATATATTTGTTTTTATTTATAAAGGTTATCAACTATTTTATTATCGCTTATATTTCATAACCGTCATATCACGTCATATCACGAATATATAACTTATCTATTTAGACAATTGATCAATTAGGTTACTATTATCATTTTTATTAGCTTCGTCAAGCTACTCTAGCGAATCTAGCGGGGACGGCTCTAGATGTGGAAGCGGGGAGAGCAGTAATGGATACACATATATATAAGTAATGTATTTGCTTATTTTATTGAGATATTTATTGCTAATTTCTTATTGTATTTAATTAGCGTCATCCAGCTACTCTAGCGAATCTAGCGGGTCTGGCTCAGGAAGTGGAAGCGGGGATGGCGGTATTGGAGAGGGTAAGTCGATACAAACCAAGAAAGGGTGTGGCCACATTGATCAAACTTAACTTCAAACCCGGGTTCGAACCACCTAAAGTCTTGTGAACGCTAACGAATTTTATCCCGCTACACCATATCAAACCTCTTCGAACTCGTTTCAAACAACCATGGAACTGGTTTAAAATTGGATCATTACACATGTGCATTTGGGTCAAATTTAAGCTAGGTCTGTAGGTGGCTTGAAGCATAGGTTGTAAGCTAGCGCTTAAAACCAGCATTATTTGTGTCATCGGTTCAACGACCTCTAATGAATTCTAGCTAGGTTTGAAGGTTAGTTTGATCAATGTGGCCACACCCTAAACAGACAAAGTATATGTTTTTAAATAAACGCATATCTACACCATATAACGGCTCGTTCATTAAAAACTGTTTGAATGTTTTTAAGTCTCAAAATTGCTATTTCTGGACTATTCTGTATGACGCTATATCTGTGCAAAAAATAGTTTTACGAACACGAGGTTAGATTTTCGTACGTATTCTTAACAAATTTACGTACAGGGTCTATATAGCTTTGCGAGGATGTAGAACTAGGAATCCTGTGATGAAATGTCGTTAATATAAATTAATTTACAAGAAAAGTCTTGTTTCTGTATGGGGGAGGGGGTTTTTTAAAAGAGAACTTTAGAATCTTCCTTCCGCCCTTCTACATAATTTTCAACAATTAGAAGAGTTAGTTTTATTTTTTCTTTAAATAAATATTATGTTCATTTAAAAGTATTTATATAAAATAAGTCACTCGATTTAAATCAGAATCAAGTTACCTGCTATATCCTAAACAACAATCCTTGAAAAAAAACGAGTAAGATCCATAACAATTCCCATAAAGATTATCCCGTTTTATTATTAATACTTATTATTAATTTGTTATTAAATGGACAAGAATATATAACAGTGATTTATCTATTGCTTATAGGCTACCAGACAGGTTGTTAAAGCGGGAAACCCCTGACCAGATAATGGACCCATTATTTACTTACATACTAAAACTTGCGTATTCTAAGCGGCAGACGAAACCCCAAATCCTATTTGTCAACAAATTTTGCAACAGATAAAACCCGTTTGCAACTCAAACAAATATACATTTGTAGCGATACTTATAAACACAACAACAAAATTATAGAGGTCATCAACTTGATTGCGAAGATATAAAAGAAAACACTAAACAAAATTACAATTAAACCATGATATAAAACATATTTCATCAACCGAATGCCCATTCTACC
>LQRL01076052.1:1900-17521 GCA_001703475.1 Hydroides elegans
AGGGGGGGGGATGGTTGGGACAAGGTTGTTCATTATCAACGCATCTATTTTCTTACATGAACGTTTTTATTCATATGTTACACGTTTTGTCTCGTCGTTCTCGTCACCAAATATAGGGAACATAAGTAAATTCATCCAGGATCAATGATATGCATTGCTTAATCTGCCTTTCAATAAAGCTATATCTACATAGAATTTTATTATACCAAACATAGTTTCCATGTCGAACAAAGTTTTACTAATAACGAGGCGAACAAATCCTGGGGAAAATACCATTTTATGTTTTTTGTTAAAACTCTTTTTTTATATTTATTATTTAAATGAAATAAACATTTATGTATTTATGTCAGGTGATTCGATAAAGTTGATGGTTTAATAATGTTTTGCTAAATTGTGCCATTCTTAATCAGTTTTTAAAACTATACAGTAAGGGTAGAAATTAATAGAAAATGGGCATAGACTAGACTCTACTACATCATGTTTTTTTTTGTCATTCAACAGCGTTTTTATTAGAGGTATTGAGGTCTTGTGGTAATCTATAGTTTAGAACAGTCCCTCTTTTATTTAAAGGTCAGTTTGTGTCCCTGTATAGGAACTTCATTTAGATTTGTTTATGCAGGGTCTCATTGAATTCGCAGAATTTTAACAGTAGACTATAAACATTCCAATAGAGTTTTCGCACCTAAACCGATCAGGGAACAAAAGAATGTGGCATGCGATTGGCTGCACACGGTAATCACTTATTAAAAATGAACAGAATTTCCTGAAAAGTTGTTTTTTGCCTATAACTTTTTTGTTTTCCAGCACTATATTTTCATAATATTACCAACTATCCAGCTTTCAAATTCAAAATTTGCAACAGTTAAAACATTTCTGATTGCAAAATCAGGAACCGAGATATAAGCCTCTAAAGTATACCAAATCTAGTGTGCTCACTTTAATAGTATAGTGAACGTGCTGACATAAACAAGGTGCTCAGATATATATGTTATAACCAATCTGTGGTATGACTGAAATGAATAAGCTTAAGTATGACCAACCATAGATTGACTTATTATATAGAAAAATAAATACATATTTTGAATTATATTTTAGATGTCAACGGACACCCAATTCCAAGTGACATCTGGACCAAACACAATCAAACAAGTGGTTGATGAATCTGATTGCATCGTGACGTGTAAAGCTTCAGGCGCATGTCGTGCTGCCAATATTGCGACCACACCGGGAAGTGACGGGAAGTTTGAGTGTCAACTCGTTGAATTAACTAGTAGTGGATCGTTGATGAATGCGCCAGGCTGGTCTCTAATATGTAATTTTTCATTATCATTAGCGAGTGATAAAGTGTTTGCAATATTATGTGTGTATGAACTGAGGGTTATCCATCATATTGACTTTAGAATATCATATCTAATTATAACGTTGATTTTACAATTATTCAAGGGGTATATATTAAATAATCGTTTCTTAATTGACCTTTTATTTGACTGCTAAAATATTACAATTTTGAATATTACATGACTGCCCTCTATAAAATAAAGTACAAATAAATTTGTCCTATTTATGCCATTCTCTCTATAAGATATTGAACACTGTTATGTAAAAACCTACTTTAAGAAGGCCAGTTTAATGAATAGCAATCACAAAATTTGCATAACATATGGAAATATTAGGTTTTAAATTGCTCTTTGAGTTTTACCTAAAGATTATTAATTGATTTACATAGAATCTGAAATCGTTTCGCAGACAGGGATCCTTGTGACCAATCACCCTGTCAATTGGACGAGACTTGCATTGGATCTGTAACCGGGCAACACATGTGCACACCTTGTCCAGATGGAAACACATGTAAACGTAAGATTTTGACCAACTCATCAATAAGTTTGAGTTATCATTTGATTTACATACTATATTTGAGGTTTACCTAAACCAATTTATTTGCTTGCTTAACAACATGCGCAGATACAAAAGTGATATTTAAATCAACCCCTCACTTAATTTTAGTTATAAATATCAGTATTTAGGACCGACTCAAACCAGGTCAGTTACTTGTTTATCATGTCATGATTGGCAATGTACGCATACAAAATTCATGTTGTGAAGCGATTTAAAAGGGTTCATTTTTTTTTCTTGTGCAATCGCTTCTAATCGTTTTGATTTAATCATACTTAAATCAATCAAAATTAAATTACGAAATTGCTTTATCAATAGCCGTCAACATAAATACACAATTTTGAGTTTTACAAACACATGTTTACGGCATAAAACCAAATGTTATATGTTTTATCAAAGCAAATGGTATTTGTGTTCATACTATTTTTTAAATATATTTATACAGTTCAATGCGATGCCGTTTATAACGGCATTCATTGCTTTCGTATTGTACTGGCCCCGCATTGGATCGAAAGGGTCAATTTCTTCGATCACGAATTGCGAAGTGCCGCTCAGGGAGGCCGCATTGCAGAATTGATTACAGAGGAAATCAGCGACGCGGTAAAGCCGATATCACTTCAGAGTGAGTTTTATGTTTATTTTTTTCTGTATTTTATGCATATTTGTGTATTTTTATGATTAATCAGAACATACCGACTACATATGGATTCAGCTTATATATATAAAGTAAGGTTAATTATAAAAGTTAATCAATCACATAAAACGCCGCAATATATAAAAGGTAATCGTTCCGTTTTTTATTTACCAACAATATGTGTTCGCATTCATTATATCAAGTTAACTAATTCTACTGTTATGGTTTGTATTCAGAGGGGGCAAGCGGCCTCATAGCAGCTCGGACGGACAACTATGTTGACTGGTATTGGCATTATTCGGGACTTAATTTAACTTACTCTGACTGGCAACTAAACCATCCTAGACTCAATTACCAATGCGCATACACTTCAATGGGTAGTTTTGTGTGGGTTTCACGCGACTGTGGTGCGCCCTATGATGCGATCTACGAATATATATTTGACTAGAATAACCAATTTGCTGAAAGAAACATTGTAAAATGCATTGTTTTATTCAGTGTAGACGCGACAATGTGATGAATAGCTATTTTTGTACATTCTATCTGCTAAGTTCTGAAAAGGTAAAAATTAAAATAAATGTAATATATCACATAGACCACGTATACTCAAAAGCTGAAAAATATAAAGGAGCCTCATCTTCATGCGCAATCTGGCAATGAAATAATATATTACAAGTCGTCTACTTCATACCAATCTGATATATGCATGTAAAAGTGTTAATATTGATTAAATAGTGCAAATCGTTAACCCTGTGGAATAAAAATGTTATATGCAATTAATTAATGCTATGTTCTTTTACTACAAATGTGAATTAAATCATATGTATTTCTTAATGTCTATCTTACAGAAAAAATAAAATTAAAAAACAAAAGTTAAATATGAGCTTATTTCCTTTGTAATATTCGCAACCTGCTCCAAAGCAAAACTACGCCGATAAATAAACGTAACAGAAATCTAACCATTTATGAAGCACTATTTCAAAGGCAAGATGACAGTCTTCTACGCATGTGTTGCGATTGTTAGTGACATTACATTTGCTGAAAATTATACTGGTCTACTCGATAGTGTTAAAGTAATTCGCAAACACAAATAAGTTATATCAGTACCGGGTACAGCACGAACTTATTCTTATGAAATGTAAATTTGACAACAACACCACTTGAAATAATTAAACAAAATAAACTATATTGTGCTCGTCCAGGAAGCTTTAGTCAGGATGTATAAGCAAAAATTCGAAACTTGTTTGTACAAGACGTGTTTTATCAATTACATTTTGCAAACATCTCGCCTAGCTAGCTACATATATCTGAATAGAATTAAAATAAAATTCTGTAACGATTCATGCAAACAAATGAGAATATTTTTGCTAGCGGAAAAGTTTTCAAGTTTGGTAGAATAATCGTTATAACGGGGTTGAACAAAATTGCTTTTCAATTCACAATTAAACGTTACTATGAAAATGTTCGGCTTATCAGAGACAAAATTCTCTGCAATGCGAGCCCAAAATAAATTTTTTTAGAGGACAAACAATGATTAAAGAAACCAAAATTGCAATGTAGTTATACACATGATAAGCTACAAGACAACATGATAACCGTTCCGTTACATGGAACAGCAACATATTTTCATTAAGGCCAGATATACTTTTGGGAAGTCAATAAGCCTTAACTCTCTATAGCATATGTTTGAATATGTTTGCTTCATAATCGCTCGACATTATCAGCTTAACCAAAATGATTCATGAAACCATTCATTAATTTCATTAAATTCATTAAATTCTTGAAAAATATATAAAAATATGAAATAAAACAAAAATAAATACTGATTAATTAAACCGTGATTTTAAGAAAACGTAACTCAATGTCTCTGTCATAATGAATCCTTGGTATTGACCACATATTAATAATGTAAAACATGCAAATGTTTAATGAGTCAAAGAGCTAATTAGGATTTTGTAATTAGATATTAAATCATTGTTTCACGATTAGCGCGACGCCAAATATATTGCTTAGTTATTTACATAGTTTCGCTTGAACGTCACATTGCAAATACTTGATCAGATTTATTTACCGTCATTTCCTCTTAGCAAACTAAAATATGCTGACCTTTAGGAAGAACAGTCTTTACTTATCTGAATATGACAGCAGGGCATCCAAATATCGTATTTCATTTACTCGAACAACATATATTAGAATTATTGTCATCTAAACCGATTGTTTTATTCGTTCTCACATTGATTTTATTTTATTTGTGATGGCCATGACTCGAAGAAATAATTTCCTGCGTTTGGTCAAAACACATTAACGCTTATTACCATGCTATTGATTGCCATTATAACATAATTATAAATGTTAATTCATTTTACCGTTAGCCGTTAATCTTAATAAAACTTCAGGATATGTTCACGTACATACAAAATTCCACAATGCAACTAACAATTAAGCACAAGAAAATTATAAGACCAAGATTCTGTCTTATCTTGCTACTTGGATTGACGATTTGTGATTGTCAGCTCTTCAAGGTAACATTAAAACACGATGATTAAGTAAATAAAAAATAGTTAAATGTAATTTTAGATAGGAATTGTTTACAATCAAAATAAATATGTATGAAAAATGGGTATATATGGTAATAGCTACTCATGATTTATTTTTAAACATATATTTGTTTTATAAAACATAACACTTTATTGCAAGTTAAGGCAACTTATAGGCTAAGACTACAGCTAGTTATGTTTTACAAATTATAGTGTATTACATATGCTTATTAAATTATTAAATTCAAACGTTATGAAAATATCTACCACACATTCATTTCTATAAATCTCTTTATAACTCGTCTATAATATTATTGTAATATCTTCGAACAAAATCCTTGTACAACAATATATCTTAATTCCTACCTCATGATATTTGTAACATATATTAAATATATAACATTTGATCAAAAAGGAGGCTTATTCAATATAGGTTGCTAAATTGAGCATTGAACTGGTTTAGCCGACGGAGAATATACATTTGCAAAATCACGTGAAAACATTTATGTGTATATATAGTAACTTATTTTCAAATATGATCATACGTCAAATTTGGAAAAGTTGTAATGAATAAGCTTTAAGGTTTTCATCACCAGCACAAATCTTATGCACATATCTTATCAATACCTTTTAGTAGAATCTAAATAGTAGAAATTGCATTAAAAGCAGTTGTTTATTCATAATCTAATTATTAGAAATAAGAACATGGGACACCCTAATAAAGCGGGTTATTTTCAATCTATATGTTGCACTGTTATCAAAATAGCATTGCTGGATGGTGCAAATGACGGTAAGCTCTGGTCAATAACACTAAGTGAAATAAAGGTAATATAATTTCTAATCGGTCTATTTATCTTATCATTTTGAATTTGGAACGGGTCTGGAATTTTAAATTATCCATGAAGTACAAAATTCTGACGTATGTTGTGAAAAACTCTACTATGTCTTAAATATAAGTTACTATAAACGTATTTATTTGATATGCTGCGAAATAGATTTTCAAACACCAATAAACATAGACATACCAAATCTATATTGCAGATTTGGTATGTCTATTTTTATTGGTTTTTGAAATTTCATTGTGATCAACCTGATGAATTGGAAAGTAATTAGCCTCAGCTCTGGAAAGGATTTATATTGTGTGTAATTTACTCTTAATCTGTTATCATATTTGACTGCATGACGTTGATTCATTTAGCGGTCTGTTGACATAAACCTATCCTGATGCTTATGTCATGGTAAATCCTCTGTGTTGACCACATAGAATCAATGTATGATAAATGATTAATTGATTGATTGATTAGCTAATAAGGATTTTGTAATGGAATATGAAATCACTAGCTTATCATTAACCTGGCTCCGAATATGAACCACGCATAATTGTATAGCTTTCTGCTGAACGTCACATAAAAATGCTAGATCAAACTTATTAGCTGTTATTTCCTATTAGAAAATCACAGTTTGCTGACATTCAGAAAGAAAGTAGTTAGAAATCACAATATAATATCACGACATGCATTTGTTGTATTGTATTTACCCTAAAATCATATATGTGAACAATTGACATTTTAATAGGTCATACATTCTATATAGTGACATTGCTTGTAAATATACATGAAGATTATAGCATGTGGACATACTTTGACGCTTTTGGTCACAACACATTAATTTTAATTGCCATGCTATTGATTGTTAGGTTAATCTATCACATATATAATTCCTAACTGATTTTCTACACTCAATAACTATAAGCAAAAAACCTCAATTCCTTCTACTGTAAATAAACCGCACAATGCAACTACCAATAAAGCATAATGTTTTTGCTTTCCCTCGGAGAAATGACAGATTTCACTCGTCACTCATGAGGTATTGTCATTTTATGTTTTAATGTTTCTTCTTAAACAGATATATATGGTTTAAGCCAAATCCACCCTTTTTCAAATCTGTTGCCATGATGTATTACAAAATAAGTGTTGATTATTGTGACGCAACAAATAATTATCTTTACGCAACAAAGAAAATAATTTCATATTGTGACGTAATAATTATTTAATTTTGCCTGTGAACTCCTACTTCAGGACCCTAAATGCTCATTATATTTGTACTCCTCTGACGAAGGGAGGTTCTCCCGAAACATGTTAGGAAATCAATAAAATACATAAAAACTATTATATTGTCTTTTGTGTGGTGTAAAAATCAGTTATATGTACCTTTATATTTTAATGATTAAATAATATTGTTAATCATGTATTTCATATAGCAAAATATTTTAAATATTACCTTCCAAAACGAATCAAAGCATAACTATTTCGCCACATTTTTTTCTTACTGAAAAAATATGTCTTAGAAATTGGTTTAGAAATGTGTGTGTTTAACCCTAATTTTAGGATGTCCGGTTAAGTTCACAATAAGCACAACTTTTCATATAAAGAAATATAGAAATATCATGAGTTAAAGTTGTTATGAGGCTTGTATAGAGGTAATTTTTGATTGATTTGAAAACGGCATACACTTTTATAGACCGGAATCCTTGTGACGAATCCCCATGTCAAGCGGATGAGACTTGCATTGGATCGGTAACCGGGCGTCACATGTGCACACCGTGTCCAGATGGATACACATGTCAAAGTAAGATGTTTATTGTCTATCACACCATTTGAGCTATAATTGGATTGAAATTTATATGTATGTCAGCTCAAAACAGGTTATTTGCTTGCTTGATATGTACAATTGCTTGAAAACATACACTTAAAAACTTAAAATTTCAACCAATTCATCTATTTCATCATTATATACAATTTAAATGCCAACTTAAATGCCACCTTTGTCAGCTGGCTTGAAAGTAAGGACGATTAGTTGGATTGTGCTATTGGCATATTCGCTTATATTCATTTTTTCTCGGTCGAGGTGTTTGAATTTGAATATGTAGTTTAGGCCAGCTCAAAACAGGTAATTCATATCCTGTGACTCCTGATAAATTTCATAATATGATTATTATTAAATAATCTAGTATGGTTTGCACTATGTACCATACACAGTTGGTCGACTATTTTATCCATGAGGTTAAGATAAGAGGGTCTCAGCTACACACCCATTTTATTCTTGTGCAATCATTTCTAATCCCTTTGAATCAGGTATACCTTTACTCAAACCGAAATACAACATTGCACTTAAAACAATATTTTTTTTGCAACGAAATATAACAACATCGAATAAATGTAAAAATGATATAATAAAGCAAACGGTATATGCAGCAAACGACAAATATATTTTTTGGGTTTACAGTTCAATGCGATGCCGTATATAACGGCATCCATTGCTTCAAAATCGTTGAGCGTGGTGATCCATCTTGGAATCTGGTCATTTGGGACTGGAATGGCCACGCAACGCAAAGTGCCGCTCAGGGAGGCCGCATAGCCGAACTGATCACTGAGGAAATCGGCGAGGCAGTCAAGGCAATTGCGATCGAAAGTAATTCATTTTGAGTTGTATATTAAGGCATTTATAGTCATTATTGCATTATTGCATATCGATTCCATGTAAATAATTATATGTTAAATAAGGCTGGTTAAATATATTAAGATACATTCAAATATTGCAAATTGATAAATGAAAGTTAACGTATTTTGTGACAATCTTTATTGTTTAAATACAATTTGTAATTATTATCACAAGCTATTAATTGATTAATTGATTATTTCAAGAATTATTTTGTTATTTTTTAGAGAGTGTAATGGGTATCATTGCGCTTAAAACGGACAACTATGACGACTGGTATTGGCACTATTCCGGAATCAATTTAACCTACAATTCGTGGCAATTCAATCATCCAAGACGCAACGCCAATTACTTTTGCGCGCACACCTCTCATACAACCTTCGACTTGCTTTCATACAACTGCGCTGTATCATATGATGCAATCTACGAATATGTATTTGCATAAAATAGAAATTTACTACCTTAAGTCGGTTCGGTATATATGAATTAACTCAAAATCATATTTGACAATTACACACAAAAAAACTATAATATAGTCGTAAAAGGTTTGGTATTTTACCAAAAAAAGGATAGCTGAAATCTTGAATAAACCATGCATACTTCTGATTCGAAACATTATTTTTAAATTTAACATTTTATTACTGTATTTTTCTTGTGTCATGCATCTTTAATTACAATTATATTTAGAAAACCCTTTGTTGTAACACAATATCATTACAATGCACACGAGGTGAAGCTTTTGTTTCAAACTGAAAAAAAAAGAATATCAATTAAGCAATTTGCCATTCGGCTTTATCAAACAGTTAACTCTTCAATATATAGTTTATTCTGTTGATTTAAATCTTCATGTTATTGGTACCTTTGATTTTTCTTGACTGATTTAGCACGTTTGTTTCCTCATGTTGCAGAACATATTTATTGTATTTGCTTTATTTATAACTCAATAAATGTGTGCACTGTAAAATTACGACAATTGTTCTTATCAAAGAATAATATTCTATTCATTATGATTTTATTACATGTAATGCAATTTTTCTGTGAATTTCTAATATTATTACTAATTGCAAACGTGAAAAAGGATATACTGGCAAAGTCAAAACACAAACAGTTTATGTGTTTTTGTTTTGATTTCTTATTTAAATACTATTTCGCGCTTATGTCTCATCTTCAAAGATACAGAGTATAAAATCAATTTCTCTAAAGTACATATGAAAAGTTATAGAATAAGGTGACAGTGACGTAATATCTCAAGCTATCAAACAATTGCTTTTTAATGATTTGTCTATGTAAGAAAAAACATTCAATCGTTATCATTATATATTACGATTATTTTTTAACTTTTTTCAATGAAATGAAATATTGCTGAAAGATCTTAATGTTTTCTTCCTTCCTAACGAAAAATGTAAGTTTTAAGGTTTTATATTGAGGTTTTAGTAGGAGTAAACGTGTTTCCTCCTATTTAATTCGAACATTGTGTCTGCTTTAGCCTGACTGATATTACAAATTTCTCCAAGGCAACTACAGACAAAATTCAAAGAAGAATATTGTGTCTACTTTAGCCTGACTGATATTACAAATTTCTCCAAGGCAACTACAGACACAATTCAAAGAAGAAGGGCATATCCACGTAACTTTGACATAGAAGTCATGAAATAAAATTCATGATAGAGTTGTATACTGTTGTTTTTCAGATAGAAAGATGACCAAACCATACAAAATTGTAAAATTATGTTGATTCAGCCAAGATCTCAAATTGAAATTAAGCTTTATTGTAATCATGGTATACATCCAGAGTTTTTATTCAGGGTTTTGACATTTTCAAATGGTATCGTCAAATTTAAAATAATGATCATTAGTACTGGTTATTTTTACTTTTTATGTATGCACCTATATAGAACACATGGGTAAAGTCAAATTTGTGTTCCTTTAGGCTGACTTTATCGCATTGTTTCATTCATAAAAAATGAATGCAACGTACGTAACGAAAAGTTCTTATTGTTTTATATCAATCTAATGAATCACTGTAAAGTGAACACTTTTCTATGAGATCCTTTGAGCCAATACCTTGATACAATAGAATACCAAGTGTTTTGATAAACAGACCTCTTAACGAAATTTTCATGCTTGATTGTGTAACGTACGTAACGAAAAATGGATCAAAATGTGATGTTCTTTTATTTGTTCTTTTTACTAAAGAAGCACAATACTCCTTATAATTAAATCAAAGTTAAATGTAAGAAGCTATAAATAAGCCTCAACTAGCTTACGTTTACATAAAATTGCATATATTTTTGAATATTTTTGACATCGCGTTGGATAGTGTTTGTATCGATATGTTCTACACCATTTATCTACCATTACATTCAATTTCTGGGCAAGTTAAAGTTAATCTCAACAATCTTTATGGATAGTGCTTGAATAGGCACAAGTGCGATTCATCGCAAAATTTTCATTTTGAATAATGTAACATACGTAACGCAATATTGTCAAATTGTGCTTTTCATTTTTTTGTAATTTAATGAAATAAGCTCCATAAATCTAATTGATAAATCAAAGTTAGATTTTAGACAACTTTAAATAAACCTTAATTAGCTTATATTGACATTAAATTGAATGTCCTTTTTGAACTATTTTGACATCACGTTTGATTGTTTTTGTATCAGCATTTGTCAATACATTCAATTTCTGGGATGGGATGATTAATTTTGCACAAATGTTATTTACAGCGCATTATTCGATTCATGCCATATTGAATATGAAAAAAAGTACGAATCTCATCTATAAATTCAATTTATGTATATTTTCAAAAAATGCGATTATATGCTGAAGCGAGTGTGTTTCTATGCACAGAGCGAAATGATATCAATCTTTGATATACCGGTACTCATATTCATGTTAATTCAAACATCAACTATGAATATGTATATATTGACTAACGAAATGCTTCTATTCAAAATTTAAATCGCTCATAAATTTGATATATATTTTCGAATATGGAATCAAATAATATCCAGGTATCATATTTTATATATTTTCGAGTATGGATTCAAATTAACAATATACATAACAAAGCGATAAATGAAATCAATGACATTTTTGTATCCTTCGCCTAACTTTATCAAAACGTGGTTGGTAAATGTTACGTTTGAGGAACAACAAGAAACACATGGGAGCCTTTTTTGGATGTTTTGAACGTTTTGAGCTAGTTCTAGGGAAAAAATTGATGTTACAGATATAATAAAAATGTTGATTTTCCCATCCAGTATTTGATTATTTATTGCTTTACATATTTATTTTGCTGTTGTAAAAACGTTGACATAATGATATTTATTCTTAAACTCACTTTCATTGTCTCAATCGATGGAAGATTTTAACCTTTATTTATTGTATCGACACAATATATTTCGCAAAAATGGGGTTATTTTGATGCAAATTGTTATCTAAGTTTTATCTTTATGCTTTAATTAAAGCTATTTTATATGCAGTCATCATAGTATTAAAGTTTATCACGATATTCGTTGAAAGCTATGACTCAATAGGCATCCAAGAAACAGGGCTGACATTGCAAAGTACGTAACGTACGTAACGCTGGTCGGTCAGATAAATGACATATTTTCTATCAGTTTAGAGATTTTAGTTCATAGTAAGTTTTATAGCAAGAAGGCCAACTCAATACTAATTCAATCTACAATGCACTTAATATGATAACGACGTTTCTTGAGCAAGCATATCGACTTGTGTAATAGGGGCGAAAACCCCATGTCAAAATTTGTACCGTACATAACGAAAACATAATTGACTGTCATGAGAAGGAGAGTACATCGAATGGTTGGATGAATGTTGTTTTATAAATATGACCACCAATGCTTTAATTAAGTACACAATTATAAAAGAAAAGATGTCTGTAGTGTATAATATGTCCCTTTGAACGCAAGAAACTCCCTAAAAACGTCACGTACGTAACGATGGAATTGCCCAGAATCTAGTTATGCACACCATGATACAAAACAATTCTTTTCTTCGCAGTTTTAGTGGATTATTTGTTTGCTAGTAAAAACTATCGTAACGGCTTTCTTACCCGTCAATCCACATAACAATTTTATTTTACTAATTATTCGTTATCCACATACCAATTTCATTTAACAAATTTTGCGGTATTAATTATCTTCCTTCTAATTGTCCCATAGCTATTTGATGATGGTAGACACAAAAGATTATCATCCTCATAACTACGTTATTTTAAAATTTAAGATGTTAGCCTGTTTGATGTGCCCGACTTTTATACTTATTGAATAGACTCAAGGTTGGGGTAGACATTTACTAATTGGTATTGAGAACCATGTACGCTTATAATTTCTTGACGTGTTGTTAATCGAGATTCAAATCAACGAACGAATTAAGGTTTGGAATTATTGGGTAAATTTCAGAAATCCAAGCCGTTCTTGATTGACAGTATTTTGATTGACAGTATTTCCTGGTTCATGTCAAACATGAATCAAGAATTGTGACACATAATTCAGAGAGAATACCGTCAACAATTACTAACAACACCCGCAAACATGGGCATTCGTGGGAAATAACTCCTTAGAAGATCAAAGATGATATATTGATGGAGTTATAGTGCTGATTCAGTTGACACAACTAACGAATCTACCTAATACATCTTTTGATCTTATAACATTCAACATCGAGAACAGACAAAAATATATTTACCGTGCAAGGTGTAGTTGAAGAGCTCGTCGTGGTTAATTTACAAGGCATGGTTTTTTATATGACATGTCTCATAAAACACTCAAATAATCTCGGGATGTTCGGCAAAAAATGCTTAATAAGCTTTCATTGTGACCAAATCCTGAAATATATCGATCTAATAAGCACTCTTTTCTAATAAAGACAACCTTATTATATTACCCAATTACGCCTATATCAGCAATGAGACTAGCATGACCTTAAGACGAGGAAATGGTTGTCATTTTATTTACTTATTCGTAATAAGATATATTATGTCACAACTTAATCTAGAAGCTATGGTTTCAAACTATGATTTCAATTGATCAGTTTGGCAATTTTATGTATATCCCTTGTGAACAGATAGATTGTAATTATTCCTAGAGTAGAGCAACATCAGGGTGAAAATATTTGTCACCCAGGCCCTTTACTGCGGATTTTAAGCAAGTCTCCATATATTAAAACGTGCATAGAAAACAACATACCTCAAACCATCACTTAATATGCGTTGAAACTGGTAATAAAGTATACAGTCCAAAACAAAGGAATAAAAACTTTATTTCTAACCTTTCAAATATTATACATGCAATTTTGATTATTTTTAATCGATTATTTACCACATATAATCAAACTTGTGTTTATTAAAAAGTTTCATTGTTCTTATTCATTTGTGTGTTTACGTCATTTTTTAAATGTGTGTTAATTTTGATAATACGCATTTTGCCCTGATTACAGGTAATTTTGTAAGTGTTTTTTTTTTGTGAAAAATTGCATTTCTAAAACGAACATATATGTCCAATACAAAAATGGACATTATTAAAGATAAAAATATTTATAAATATTTCATTTATTAGTAGTTATCGTTTTATTAATACCACCAGGACCAAACTAAATTACTGAAACACATTTATTTTAAGTCCTTTCGGGTCTTTACTTTTTTAGATATTTGTCATTCAAATTCAATTATCTAGATCTAGAAAGCAAACCACAATTAGTGACGAGTGAAATCTGTCGATTCTCCTAGGAAAAGCAAAAGAAATGATTTCACGACAGCGAGGCTCGAGAAAAACATTATTTTGCTTCCCCTCGAGCAATTTACGAATTTCACTCGCCACACATGAGATATTGTCATAATATTTACTTAAACAAGCCATCGACGCTACGAAACTAACATACCTCATTGATATTCTTAAATTTGATCAGTTTAAACATGATAATCAAATATCGAATGATATCCTTTATATATCACATCAAGCTGCGATGGCCCACTATATAAGGCGTTCGAAGGAATAGCAAATAATATCTCTCCGCGTATGTTTGAGTCCTACCTCCAGCGTATTTTTTGTTATTGCGTAAACTTAAAATTAACTTATGTTTATATTTTTTAGCTCTAGTATTATAAAATATGTCCTTGTCCAAACCATGTCCATTAATTTCTGAGTTAATGGTGTCTTCAAAATGCGAAAATTTCAAGTATATATTCATGCCACACTTTATATAGCGATGTATTAATTTAAAGAAGCGATCAATTTTAACTGATTGATATTGATTAGCATGTCATCACTTAATATGTGACAATAATTTACATAATTAGCTATGATTTACATTAACATTATATGTTTTATTGAACTATGGAATATAAGATGCGATGATCAATTTGTTAAATTATCTGAATCGTATAAGGGATGTCTGAATTTATTGAGCCCTTCCGGCAAAGGTACTTATTCTGTTATATTGTCGATATATACATACCCCATCCATTTAATGCTAAAGTTATTGTACATTGTGATAGTTTGTTATTGAAATAATTTAATAGGTATACGAGGACCATTATACCTTGCCCCTTTACATTAACTATCAAGCTGCGATGTCAAATCGGATCTGCCCGCGTAGATTCGAATCCTACTCATGGCGTCAATACTTTTTACAAACACTTACTAAATGATATATGGCAATGCACACACATAAATAAGCAATCAAAATCTGTTTTTCAAACATTACACTAATTTCCATGCTGTTACCTTATATCTGATTATATTGGAACATATTTAAATAGCAAAGTTTTGGATAGCAAAGTTATGTCAGGGTCAGAATGTTTCTTAATATTCAATTGCCTATCCTTTCTTTTTCTATTGCTATTATAATATAATTTATATGATAATTACAATGACAACATCTATTTCTCAAAATACTTGCAAGCAGTTTTAAACAGAAATCCTTTGAGGCATATAAATCAAGCTGCGATGGCCGAGTGGTTAAGGCGTTTGACTCGAAATCAAATGGGATCTTCCCGCGTAGGTTCGAATCCTACTCGCAGCGTAAATATTTTTT
>LQRL01076052.1:47107-64423 GCA_001703475.1 Hydroides elegans
AAACAATGAAGCTGTAACAGAATAACCTTCAATTCGTTTATGACTTTTTTCAGTCAATTACAGAATGAACTATCAAAATAAGAATAAAGCGATATTATAACTTAAGGCAACTCAAGGCAACTTAAGGCAACTCAAGAAAGAGCGATAAGGGCATGGCCACATTGGCAGCTTTTCTTCGAGCCATATGTCCCTTTTTTAAGGAAAATATGTTATATATGAGCCACTCCCCTAAAAAAATCGTACAGCTTCAAAATCGCACGAAATTTTTATGTACGCCAGTTTCCCTTAAAAATGAATTAGAAAATATAACTTATTTGGAAGGCAATCTTAAATACGCTAACCATAGTGTTAGGTCCTCAAAGAAATTTTAACGACTTCTTTGTAGCGACATGGGTGGCCGACGGATATCTTGTTAGTTTGTTGTGATGGCGTTGGTGGACTTTTGTAATGCTCTTAGGTTCATTTTCTGGAAATGCTTTATCCTTACGCAACACTAACCATCATAGATCATTACCATTCCAAAATCATCCGTCATTTAGGTAAATCGCGACCTCTTTTTGTTAAAGTATATAATTAGAGTATGTATAAACCACGTTAGCGATGTGTCTCAAAGAATGAATAACCCCATTTATTTCATAAAAATTGTTTAATGCTAAAACCGATGCACAATATAACACTTTGAAAAGATGCGTTTTAGCAAGGTATTGTTTACAGGATTTACAATATTCACATTCTCACTTGTTATAATAGCCTATATCTTTTTTTCCAGAGGGCCACTGCAACCTCACCCTCCATGGCTCTGAATTCAGCGGCAATACATCTGGTACCACACGCGGTCATTTGCGTCTTGTTACCATTCGTAACCGGATGATCAGCTACCCGCTCTACTGCCGCTATGACTTCATGGGTGAACCAGGACAAATAGTGTTAATTCAGGTAAGTGGGCGCGAATCCAGACCATTTGTAGTAGAAGGGCGGCTTTGATTGACACGTATATGAAACTTTTTTTCAAACTTACCCAAAAATCCTCAAAACATTAAAGAAAGAATCCGTTTGGTTATGAATTGATTTGTAGTAAGCCGCATCGAATCAAAAGTTTTTTTAAGTCATGGCATTAAATGGTTTGAACCTTAGAGAGGAGCATAATGTGAATAGTGTGCACATAAAAGATGCATATACATACATATGTTTTTTAAACAAACTCTCGAATGATTAAAACGGCAAACTGAAACTGACGATAAAATATGTATTAAGTCGATTTTATTACATATAAAATCAACTTTTGTTTTAGGTGAAAAGCTTTTCAGTTGGTAATTTCGACACGCAGAGTCAAAGGTTAGTATAACAAAAAGTTTTAATGTTCGTGATTTGTTCAATATTTGTAATTAAAATTCAATTTTTAATGAGATAAAACACCTGCAATGTGAATGCCTAACATACATGTGCATGTAGGTTATAACATCAATGTTTTTACCTTCCGATTAGCCATTCAATCACTAAACGATGCTTATCTAACAGCATTCATCAAAATGATAAAATCTTCATTTACGTAACGATAATTGATATTTAGTTGTATGTCCATATTTTGTGTGAAACACATAATTGGCATTATTTAATCATACGAATATAAACTCGGTTAGTTCATTTGAATATCCAACGTATACCGAAATAACGCTAGGAAAAATGTCATACACCAAAAACACAGAAATTGCTTCTTGATAAGAAAATGAACCAAGGACATTTGATCAATGTATTGTGTGAAAATATCGCAATTTTGCCTAAAATAATCACCAAAGCTATTACTTGATAGTAACAATACCAAGGACCTTCGATCATTTTAATGAAAATATCGCAGCTAAAAAATCACAAACCGTCTGTTCATTACCATTTCTCCGGAGACAGCTGCTAAATGCTAAACCAGAAATATTGAAAGCATCAAATTGTTAAAAATATCGAATATCAATTGATACTTATAATCGTTGGTTTGTAATACACATAATTGGATACATTACATAATCGATCAAAGCATGATAACATAAAATTTGGTAAGTGCATATGCATGTATAAGAAAAGACACAATACAATGTATGAAAATCACAGGAATCATTACTTCATAATAAAACCAAGGCCATTCAATCATTGTATTGTGCCTAAATATCACTATATTTTCCGATAAAAACCCCTCCATCAGTTCATTACTGTTTCTCTGGAGACCGTTGCTTAACTGCTAAATCAGACATATGGCATGGCCTGATCTACTTGTTTAAGAAATAAAAGTCAGAGCAAGCAAATCCCATGTGGATGCGGCTACCGAGAAAGTCGTTTACTGACAGATCGTATCGATGAGCATAAGAAAAACGAGAGGTGACTACTTATTCAGCAAATATCGGTCATACTGACGTCAAAGTAATGCCTCGTAATGTTACATTATGGTTGTAAATTTGTCCAAATAACGTTTAAAAAGTACTTATCTCTTTCGTAGAAAAAAACTTGGAACCGACATCGATTCGACATAAAACGCAAACCTTATATCTACATTACGCGAGGACGTTAAATGACGTCAGAAAAACTCTTATATTGTATCAACGTATTATGTCATGTCGACGTCACCTTCGACTGTTGCACATTTTTATACTTGATCATTTTGAAATCTGAATACAGATAAGAAAACGGCATCTAATGACATCTGAAGAGCAAAGCGACACATTTTGGTTAAGGAACGTCTTTGAAAAGCCCATAAATGATCGATTCCAAATACACATATGAACATAGACTTAACATTGATGAAATTATGCTTTGTTTCCATATTAAGATGTGAAGGCGGTTCCATTCGCTTGTGGGACGGCCTGCCCGACCAGGGAAGACATCTGCATCCAGCAAACGACATTTGTGGCCAATATCAAGGAACAAATATACGCAAGATAAGCACTGGCAAAGTGGCATCTATGGAGTTTATGACGCATCGGGCTTTGGAGTTTATGGACTTTCATGTGAATTATAAATTCATCGATCTAGGTATGTCATATTTTTGTACCTATAGTAATGGGGTTTAATTTCAATTAAAAACTATACATGACTACTATAAAAAATAACATTTACATGCTTGCCAATTCTAATATTCCCATATGGGCTTAGAACTAAATTTCAAGTTATCCAGTGAAAACGAATAAATATTTGATATCTAATTTAATTTAATGTATTTAGAGCTTGAGAAGGATTTATACCGAGAGCAAATGGTGAGCTCCTTGCACAGTGATATCGCATCAGGTGCGCCTTTTTTATGAACATTTACTTGTTTAATAGAATGGAAATATCAGAAAGAATTCAGAGAGCTGAGATAGTTTTGTCATAATTTTAATATTTCGGTGCAAAAGGTACGAAATTTAGCCGAATACAACTACATAAACGTCCTTTGGTAATCAACAGAACTAGGATGTCTTCATCATGCTTATTGACAACCATCTTAGTGATGGCGTAGCAGTGTTTTTAGTTTAGACACGTTCAAAGTGAAATATGTTGTAGATAAAATTGTAATTTCATCAAATACCAAACCTTATATACATAAATTATAATGCCTTTCAGCGTCTACGTGCTCTTTCACGGCATCTTTGACCGACTGCCAATTCGAGGAATGCCAGGTGATCAGCCCTGGATATCCAGGCATTTACGCGCCAAATAATGAATGTTATTATCACGTGACTAGTGGTGACCCAGATATAGCGCTACAGGTGCTCTTTCATGGCGTTTCGGCAACGTTGAAAGAGAGACGGTTCGATTTGAAGCAAAGGTTAGTCTTTTCGACAAATTAAAAATATGAAGTTTTTTTAATCAATATAAGAATAAACATAGATAAACATATGGACAGCAAATTTTGATTATTATATTAGATACCATTGTAATTTATATAGACACCTTCCATGGTGATGATACTAACATCAGCTTTTGTTTTGAAGCTAAAGAGGCATATACTCAAAAATCTGCTTTGTCTAACAAGTAGGTATTGCAGACAGCCAAAACCGTCATTTATATATGGATATATCAACTAATCGAACGGATTATAAGCTTTAATCTTTATTTTCTAACTATATCAATTGATAATATCATAAAATTGTGATCATTTAACTAATTTTAGTGACAGATGCACAAGTGAATATTTAGCAGTGTACGATGGTCCAGATGTCACGTCACCCCTGATCGCAAAATTCTGTGGCACCGCTGCTAGCAATGTATTAACAAGTGGATATCACGTGTATTTGATGTTTGCTTCCTCATATGATATACCACCGTTCTCGCAAGGTGGTTTTCATTTCTCTGTGATAGGATTTATGAAAGGTAAAACATTTTATAAGGTTATGTTACTTTCAAAAACTGGCTTGTACTACCTTCCTACTGCCTTTATTATAATAATACCACATCGAAAATCAAATACAGCAAATAACAAATGCTTATTCTTTAATCATTGATCTTCAAAGTAATCATAAACACTGCTAATTTCAGTCTACAAGTGAAACAAACGCTCCTTTTCCGGCAAACCTCGATATTTTAGCCAATGGCATTTTATAAACCTCCCTGTTATCTTTCTCTTACTGCAATAAACTTATCAATTCATAATAAACATTATAAAACGAAGTTTTGTATAATTTTGAAACCAATCAACTATTTAATTATTTCACACATAATAATGACTATTTACTAGTTTTACACGATATTGATCATGCTATATTTATCTCAATTTCTCTGCAATTTCAAATTAGTTTGATGGCCAGTGGCCGTAGCATAAAACTTGCTTATGTTAAACATTCCATTTATTTTCAACACAGAATGGAACCCCCACGGCGAGCGCTGCAATGCCACTTTATGCGACTGGTGGTTCGAATCCAAAGCTGGGTCACTGTCCTCCCCAGAGCACTGGTTGCCTAGTAACGCGCAATGCACTTATACGTTTTATGCAGAGCCCGGATATGTGTGGCAGTTTATCTTTCATATATACCGATTCGAGTAAGGATATGAGATATTTATGATTTATGGCGGTTGATAATAATCTACCGTTATAATTATTTAACTATTTTCTATTATCATTTTGTTTTACCTCTTGAATATGTTTTATAAAAGACGTTAGAATAAATTTCAGATTTATATAATAAATCCTCCATCACAGCTAACACTCTGTAACAATATCTGACCACATGCTCCTTTTTTCCTCATTTGACTTAAGGAGACATTTATGTCATGATCTGTCTGATAACCCCTGATGCATTGTATATCCCATGTGAAATCAAATAAAACGAAATCCATGTCACAGTCGGCCTTATCACTCTCTCTATGACAATGGACACACTGCAATATGCGAAGCCTGTTTTAGGATGTCTGCAACATTAATGGAAATATGATATGCATGCATATGTGTAAGGCTCTTAGGAAAATGTTTCGATCAGAACTTCGTCAATATAAGTTTCCAATATCATTGATAAAATTTATATAATATTTTCATTTATCATCACGATAAGCAAGTGATAATTAAACAAAAAAACCAACCGATCTTCATTATCTGGCCGATATGTTTAAACTTTACCAAATGCAATTAGCTAAAAGTCAACACGTTGTTAACTCAATATAATTATTTCTACCCTTCCTGTCGAAATTAGCTGTAGATTGAGCAATATTAACATAATCATTAATACATATTAATTTACCACAAATCAATCCAAGAACAATGCATATAAATCAATCTGTAAAATGTAAACCTTTATATACATGAAATTCATTGCGTTTCAGGCCGTCCTGTCGCGATAAGCTCTTGATTGAGGAGCCAAACAGCAAACCCGTGACTCTGTGTGAAGAAAACAGACGCTTGGTAGCAGATCAGGCGGCTGAAAGGGGTGGCCAAGATGGTAGGGTTATAAAAAAAAGCCCTTGTAAGCTAAACACGCAATTGGTCATGAAGTCATACGCGTTTCAAGTATCTGATTGCGAACGCAGTCATACAAACGCTGAAACGTTAAGGAGGGGAGAGCTTAGAGCTGTGTGCCACTGTATATGGAAAATGTTGTCGTTAATATAGGTTCGACATATTTTCAGGAACATTGGACGTGAAAACAAGTAATATACATGTGGTCTTTAAAATTGAAGCGATAACTTCTCTCTTATATCTGATTTATTCACAATATAGATTTATGATTCAACAGTGAGTTTTATATCATGATATGCCTAACAACTTATCATTTATAAAATCATTATTTAAATTAACAATTGTTCGAGCATTTCACGTAAATCACACGTATAGAAATATATATTTTGCTATAATTGTTTAAAGAACATACACTCTAATATTTGATGATATTCCAGTAACATGTTTTTTTTTACCCAATAGCAAATTCTGAATCGCTTTAATCAATTTACCTAGTTTTGTTTTATTGCATTTCGGGTCTGGCCAAAAAGGGAGCATTTCTCTGTTCTTTTTTCCTATGAACAATTCATTTTTTCTTATGTATTCTGTACATAATCCTAAAAAACGTCATATCCTTTAAAAACACTGCATATTACTGTGTTGCAGGTATACATTTCACGACAAAGACCTCTCGTGTGGAAATAATCTATTCTAGTGAAAATGGACAATATCAGTCGGACACTGATAGTGGTTTCTTCATATCGTTTAGCCAGGTTCGAGCGAAAATAGGTATGCGATTCAAAAATTTATTATTTCTTATTTCTATACTAGGCCTGACCGTAACAGGCATCATCTATGCAGGTTGATGAGATCCAATACTGGTTAATGTATTTGGATACTTCATTTATACATCCCCCTAACCTCAGTAAAAACCCTCCTCATGGAAAAAAGCCCCACATCACATATTTCAAATGCAGTCTAGTTTGTCTGAAGTAGACTCTTTTTAAATATATTTCCTTTTTTTTTTCTTTCAGAAGAAAATACTGAAGACTCAGATTATACAGCCATTGATTACAGAGAGGATCCATACAGTATTTTGGGTAGTGAGGCCAGTGCTCGACATAAAGACGCATATTTACAAACAACAATTTTGGCAATATCTTTGTTAACACTACTTTTGAATGCATGACGCACGTCCGGTTATGGTATACAATCTGAAGAATGTTTTCTGAGTGAATCATACATGTCATAAGAAAAATTATTCATAAGAAGCGCTAGAATCCATGCTCCATGATCACACACATGCTGTGTGATACGCTGTGTGAGTCAGCGAAAAGCAACTAATTGATCCAGTTGTTTATGTCGTTATTGGTTGTTTGAATAAAACAATGACAGTGACACGTTTGCATAAATAAATACTCTATTATAATTTCCTCGTTAAGGATTGCATTTTATAATACATTCACATCATTTCGACTAGCTAAAACATATAGATTCTACCAATTATAAACATGATTTTAGATTTGAATTTCCATAAATGGTTTCTATTCGTCAACAAAATTGTAGGTCTATGATGACTGATGCATAATGATATATCAATATTTTTTTCATAGTTTTATTAATGTCTACAATATCATTTTTTATACTTTTTTCGAAGTTCAAATATGATAGTCTTGTCTACATATTATATATTTACAGCTTGTCTATACATACAGACTGTATTTCAATTTTGACAACAGCAATAATTTTAACCATTGTTATGCTCGTCTCGTTTTCCTTTGCGATAACGCTCAATTAAGGGGAATTACATTTGTAAGTGTAAGTGGAATTACGTTTGTAATTATACAGCTGATTATAGCAGTTCGCAATATCATATGACGCATAGCAGAACATTCTTAGTTTCACAAAAACAATTTTACAACTGAACTTTTAATTTATAAACAAATATACATTATTATCATTTTATAGAAGTCTATTTTTATCTGCAGGGATTTACAAACGGAAGTCATACATAATATTAATTATCACACACGGATTCTATATAACTCCAAGCATATTGTAAGTTAGTCTTGTCCTTATACTAATCACTGTGACACATTTAAAACGTATATATTTGTAGTAAATCTGTGAAAACCGCGTATGTTGACATTCGCTAAAATTGTCAATGTCAACATACGCTGGTTCACTCGGCGAATGTCAACAATGCTTAAAATTTCCAGGCATTGTCAACATACGCTGATTTTACCCCGAAACATTACACAGATTGAATAATAATAATATTCGAGAACTATGTAATGTGCGCAAATTAAAAACGAACTTTTAGTTTAATGTATCAAATAATAATATATTGTTCTGCTTTGGGATCATCTTAATCTCAATAAAAGGACTATGTAAGGTGATTATAAAAGACATTTAAATATACAAATATGAGCGTTTATGGGTTCAAATGCACGATTGCATATTGAAATATAGGTTTCGTTTTACATATTCTTCGAATTATGTGTGTAAGATACTGCTAGCAATGTGTGATCCCTTTGAAAGAGTCTAAATCGTATCAATCTGTAATTGCATATTTATATGTCTTTGACATGATGATCATAAAATGCATTTTAATAGATATGAACGTTGTTTTATTCGATTTCACGATTGCAATTGAATTTCACGCATTATGATTCAATGGTTTAGTCCATACTATAATTCAAATTAAATGTACTACACATTGCAATCTATAAACGATCCTTTAGATAAATCTTATTGAACCGCACATTCTGTCTGTAAACAATAAACACAAACGTAGCATCACCTTTCAACGTTCCATGACTCTATTGGTCTCTCGGTGGAAATATAACAAATAACTAACTGGCCCAGTTAATCCATTCGTATGCCACACTGTTTTTAGTGGGAATATTTGGCATAGAAGTATATATCCAACTGTTGAAATCAATGCATTGAATTCAAATGCATCTCGAGAACAATAGAGCCTTAGGACATATTCGATACCTAACACTTTCTCGCGGACATGACAAAAATCTCTCGGCTCCGATTTTTGTCATGTCCACTCGAAAGTGTTAGGTATTCTATATTTACACTATTCCTGCTATTCAGACTTTATTATGTTGAACTATATCTTTTAAATATTTTAGTGACACTTCATTGTCCCATCAAAATGCATTTAATTCGAATTCATAGTGATGATTCCAATAAACATACAATAAGTTTAGCCTATCACAATAATTCATTCATCGAAAAGCATATCAGTCAATCTGTTTAATTTTTCGGGGCAAATCTCAACGTATATTGACAATGCCTGGAAATTTTAGGCATTGTTGACATTCGCTGAGTGAACCAGCGTATGATGACATTGACTGAAAATTTTAGCGAATGTCAACATACGCAGTTTTTCACAGATTGACTACGACATATATATGCAATCAATATCACACTTTAATGTACAGATCATAATGTAATATACAACTAATTGCAAATTAAAAAATAAAAGCTTTATCAAGTTACAAATGCGATGCATTGATATTTGCAGGATTAACCGCGTGAGGTAAAACAATAAATATTTTGAGTTAAAAGTATCGGTTATTTGTAATTGGTATTTGTTTTTAACTGATAAGCTCCTCAATATCACTTTCATCATAACGCACAAATACAACTTTCTTATCAAAATAATAAGTTATTTTTTAGTATAAATATATTAACATTGCCATCAAAGTGTATGGATAATGATATAAACTTCTTCATGAGATACATGAGTTAAACACGTATAACCCGATGCTTAAATAATTTTTAAATATATTGTTTAAACATCATTGGGATCTAAACGCGAAATTGATGTGCACTCGATCGAAAATCGAAATTACTATATACATGCACAACTGTTCATATACTGTAAAATATCGAAAACCAACACTGTCAGAATGCCTTACCTAAAATCAACATATTTAGTTTATTTATTTCGAAAGGGAACGACTTTAGAATTCCCCACACACTTACGCGCAAGAATATTGCAACTTAGACGGACTATTTTTTCAGATATTTATAAACACAATTTCGTCTGTGGTCGAGATGAGGACAGATAGGCACATCAAAAGTAGCATATTTTAAATACATTTTTTGCTTTAACATGTACACGGTGGACAGGTAGACAGGTAGACAGGTAGACAGGTCGGCACATTGAAAGTTTTGTAAATGCAACTTTCAACATGTCCTTGGTCGGCAGGTAGACAGGTGGACAGGTAGACAGGTCGACACATTGAAAGTTTTGTAAATACAATTTTCAACGTTTACATGGTCGGCAGGTAGACAGGTAGACAGGTAGACAGGTGGACAGGTAGACAGGTGGACAGGTCGGCACATATAAAGCATAGTTTATTGTCTTTATCAATGCCACTATTAATCAAGCTCTTACATATACATTCAAACTATAGAAATCACGCGTATCCACTCGTTTATGTATAAATGCTTATAATAAACACTATTTTACGTATGTTGGCACACATTTCACAATGAAACGATGTTGATGAGCCTATTTCCTCTTTCCATTTAATTTACTTTGCAAATTCTACCTGTCTACCTGTCTACCTGTCCACCTGTCTAGCTGTTTACACCTCATGAAACATCAATAACCGTATCACCTTCTTTGTTTGAACTATTTTTTATTGTGTGGGAATTCTAAATCTTAGCCTTCGAAAGATTCTTCAGCGACTGGTAGGTCGAAATGCGACGGATGAGTCGTTTGTAAACCGGAAGTTCCGGCTCGGGAGGAAGCGGGGATTCTTCCTTGACAACGTCGTTGGTCCATAAAGACTAGAAAACCAAACAAAACAAATAATTTACAAAACGTTATGATATCTACGAAAATTCGTTATAACAATTGTTGATTATAATTGATAAAATGTGTCTCACTGATTATTGTTGGTGAATCGTTATGCATGAGTGAATATTCCTATAATTATAATAAAGATCATCAATATATACACATTTCTAAAAACAAAACCCAATGCCCTATTACTCACACAAAACTTTGACTAAGGATTTCCAAAATCAAAATTAAAAAATTGTTTTTAAATAATAGACGAGAATTCGCAACAAAAAAATAACTCATTTAGAAGATATGTATGATAGCAATCATAACCATTGCTAAAATGATGTTACCTCATTGGGAAGCTGCGTCCATTTCAAAATAGCCTCTTGGTCCTTTTCACATCCAGCACAACTCAAGATCATCGGATCGTCGTTTAACCTTAAAAACAAAAAACAAACAATTTTATTTTACTTTTATATCCCCAAAATAAGGTAATATCCCATTATGGATGTTCATTATGAACTATATTTGCAGTGAAAAGTTAAATTTGAAAAAAAATAAAGTAAAATTAATGCAAAGTAAGTGTTCATACATGAGCAAGTTCACATTTATTAATTTAGCGGAGAATAGGTTATATGGTATGGCGTTATAGGCATATAAAACCCGACCGATGTTATAACAGCTATCTTTTAAAGATAGGTATGTAGAAATGGTATGTGAAATCAATATTCACAATTACTTACATTCGTACCGTTATAAACTAAGAAAAAGAAACCAAAAATACATTTCATTAATTACCATGTTTGCGTCAAGCATCGAACAGGCTGGTCGGATATTTTGATCCTGGCTTGCAGGATGAGATCAACACTTCCTTCGACATCGTCTCCCTTGTGTTTCGAAATGACTGTCTTATAATCTAGTTTTCTTTGTCTGAAATCGCAGGTGATATATGAGAATTTATGTTTTCTTTGTACATGTATGTATTCATTCTTATGAGTCTTCCTTAGCGGCTTGATTAAAAAAAATAAGATAAGCGATACATGAGATCTAGAAAAAAAAGGTATTCTTATGTGCCGTAAACATGAAATACGTTGTTTGATATACATCACTTCGGGAATATGTTCTGTGTTTTTCTGATGAGATTCGCAATACAACTTATAAAACCTTGTCATTATATTCTATGTATGATTACCGTCTGTTGAATTCTGATTGGTCCAAAATGGCGGGCGACGAGCTATTCAAATCAACCACGTGATCCACGTTGAGCAGGTTGTCGTCGCTCCAAACAAATTCACTGGTCTGCTTGTCGATTGAGGCACTCGGAGTGTTGTGGGGCGGGCCCGGCATTTCTGTGTGACAAATATAAATAATATAAAGTACGTTGATCATCTAATGGACTTTAACTAAGGATATCTGGATAAAATCACGGAAGTGCAATTCTGCATGGTAACCCTTGCCAACTCAAAACAATAAATACCACCACACATGGCAACACATAGCAACACATGGCAACATAGATCACTCTAAACGAACTCGCTCGTCTGCTTGTCGATTGAGGTACTCGGTGTGTAGTGAGATGGGCCGCGCATTTCTATGTGAAATTCATAGCAACACACGTCAAAGTTTTTCAGCTCACATCAACACATTGCAACTCTGGCAGCACACGGTAACGCAATATCATAGCAACACATGGCGATACATGGCGACGCATGGATACAATATTGCAACACATAGCAACACAATTCAACACAAGATATAACAAAGGCACAACATATGATAAAATAGGGCAACATATGGTAACACAAATAACCACCAAACACATATCGCAAAATGGCAAACAATGCAATGCATAAGAAAAATGGTAACACATAGTTTCAAATTTGGCTCAATTTATAATAACAAGTATATGGTTTGGAGAGTAAAACACCAAAGCTTCGTAAGTTCTAGAGATCATTTTAACATAGATTTTTTTAATATTATTGTATATTCAGATTATAACCTAAGTTTATCAATATAACAAGTTTAGTATATTTACCAGGCGTATGCGTCAATACCACGGGAGGCGGCGCCTTCAACGTATATCCACCAGTGCTTTTCCCGTCTGCAGCTTTCTCACCATCCTCCTTGCTTTGAGTGAAACTCTCCTTTCCCAGTGTCTTTGGTCCATTGAATATGGGACTTGCACATGAACTTGCTTCTGTACATTCGTCAATAGTTGTGAGATACTGGGCAGAAATGTCGCTAGCATGTGGTGCGCCTCCGTTACAAACCATGTGTAATTTATTTGTGTCTTTGTCTTTGTTGGTATCCGTAAATGGCTGCTTGGTTGTTTGGAGAGATTGTATATGTTCGTCATTTGTTGATAAGTGTGCTTGGAACATAGATCGAGCTCTTTTGTTTCCATTATCAGTCAGACCCCTATTCTCATGCGTTTTTGCATTTGTGGCCGCACAAATATCTCCCTCATTACATTGATTGCAGTTTTTGTCCGATGAGCTACATTCACCCACAGGACTAAGCGTACAAATGGGAGGTTCAGTAAATGCCCGATTTTCTCCGTTATTTTCCGGGAATGTCTGAATATCCTCGCCAATCTCCGTAAGTGTCCGAGCATCTCCGGCGTTTACCGAGGTTTCCATTGGTGGTAGGGCACGCCCTGTATCGATAACACCTCGAATCAAACGCGGAACATCCTTATCAGATACCGAAACATCCTGACCGAAATCCGGTATATCTTCACCATACACTCGTGTGCCATTATTATTGAATACCGGTGATTCCTTAGAATATATCAGCAAATCGCTATCATGAACCGACTCTTCGCGTGTCGGCACATCTTGACAAATAAGCGGTCCATCTTTGACACATTTCGGATTGTGACCATATACCGGTGGCGAAATGTCTTTAATACGAGATTTTGCGGCGATATTTTGATAGGCGGTCACCTTATGCATTGCGTGACTTTCGTATATGGCTGGACTATCTAAAGAATGTGTTTGAAATGCCGGAGGCTTTAAAGGAGATGAAGCTTTCAATTTGCTCTGATTTCGTTGCTCTAAATTGAGAATGTTTGGTACGCTCACAGCCCTCTTTTGCCCTCTTTGAGTCAAAGAGCTCGATGGTAATTCCATATCGTTGCAACTATATAGCTTTGATGCACTTTGTGAATGTGGCATTTGTTTAACCGACTCCGTTTTCAAATTCAATTGGGTAGATTTAATGTTTTTCTTTCTTTTGTTATCATTGCAATCGATCGCTTCATCTCCTGATGCGATTTTGTAGAATTCCTCATTGAATCCAAGATTCATTAATTCCATCTTTTCTGGGGATAACTCTGGGGACTTTTTGGATGATTGACGTTTCTTGAGAAATGGGCGGCTTTCTTCCATGCTTGAACCGGAGCTAAAGCTGCAACCTAGGAAATAAAGAAATTGAAATAGGATTTATGACAAAAACACAGTCTGCTTGCTCATTTTAAGAAACATTGCAAAATCAAAGATAAGCGATAACAGATTTGAATTGATGAAAAACGCCTTGTATTCTGGTTTTGATTTTTGCCATTTTTATTTGCAAGTATTGGCAAATATGCTAAAGCTGCGTTTTACTATAAATAATTCTAAATGATTTTCATACATAGAGTAATGAATTGACTTTCATACAATACTTAAATACTTATAATTTTGGTGTCCATACACAAAAAAAGGCATAAATAAAGTAGTTTTCCGCTGAACTTTTGCATATATTTCTAACGAAATCTTTAAACTTCAGGCATAAAAGTTATAAGCATCTGAGTATATAAGCAGATCCGTTATTAGTATGTAATCATGTATAAGTATACCCGATAAAAGCCTCTGCAGCTGTTGTTGTTGCAACCGTGACTGCATCACCCTGGCAATGGCGGCCCTTTGTTCTTCCATTGAAGACGTTGAAGTCACACTGATGGTATCAATGGAGTCCAGATCACCACAATGATGCCGTTGGTGATGATGTCGCAGAGGTATGGCGTAGTCATTGGAAATGGATCCGTTGCTTAGGTGCTTGATGGTATCGTTGCTACTGGTACTACTGGATGTTTGTTTTCTGGCATAAAAATATCACAAACATATACAAATTTAATGAAAATGCATGTACATTATTTCATGTTTATATTATATGCAACAGCAATATAAACCTTTGTTCTTTAAATGTTTCGGGCAACCTATAATTGAATATTGCGTAGCTGTAGTTGGCGTAAGCTTTTCGAAACCCACATTTTGTATATGGGTATGACAAAAAAAACACGTTTATTTGCATTACCAATGTATTTAATACATTCTTTATCTGTATCGATGTAAATCGATTAAGGCTTACTAATTCTACATACTCTCTGATACTATTGGCATCTTTTGGTTTGGTTCCTTGCACAACAGTTGGTAGGCTGCAGTCCTCTTGGAATTCAATACTTCCGGTTTCAACATTGATTGATCTGCAAAAAATATTTCCATTCTACCTTATACAAGTTATCAGCCTATTTTTCACTCCATCATTTTTACCATTTAATCATGTGTTATCGGTACACAAACTGAGTATTTCGGTAAACGTAATAGCCGTTTGTTATCGTATATGTAGTATTGTCTAAGATTCCATTGAATAGCAGAAATGTGTTCTTATATAGAAATAAAGCACTTCTACCTGACGACATCTACAGGAGTTTTACAGGAACTATCATCCACTGCCTGCTGTTTCTTGATCTTGCGCTGTGGTTTAGGAGGAGCAGGCGATTTGGTCGTTTTAAGCAATGGCTTCTCTTCTTTTACAGGGGACATGGCAAGAGCTTCCTATGATATGAGGGTAGCCAACGTTATTCGAATGCTGGCATGCTTTGTGCTTTTGGGAGTTGTGAATGATAAAGTTATCAAATATTCGGAAACTTAATGCATTTGCTTCTTTTTAGAGAGAGAGAGAGAGAGAGAGGAAAAGAGAGGGAGAAAGAGAGCGAATAATTCGTACCTCTCTATTCGATATGGTTGCACAGTCTGAGGTCTTCTTTCGGCTTTCGAACAATCGATCGTAGTACAATTGGTTTACTTTTTCAATGATGAGTTCGGGTTCGAATTTATCTGCAAAAGGGAACTTCTTATATAAATCAATTATCTGGATCACTTAATAGAACGATATGAAATAGTTGCTTTTTCGACAAATAAGAATAAAATAACATGTATATGTTTTATATAGTGTATATCAAATAAACAATGCTCAACAAAAGTTACGAATTCAAACGTCTAGAATTTGAATTTGTTCCGAATTCAAGAATGTTCGAACTTACAGTGTCTCACAGGCGACGCCGTACCACTCATGCTATGTACGCTTTGCGTCAAACTGGCCTGTTGTGACGACGGCGTATAAGTGAGTCGGTCGCGGATATCGTAAATAAACAGATATCCCTCCGCGTTCGCAACCCATAGGCTGTCGTCGAAAGGAAGTAAAGCCGTGACGCGGGACTTGTTGATGGTCGTGCTGCTACTCGACTAAAGTATTATATCATAATTGATATTTCATTTTAATCAAGAAATTAAAAATATATAAAGGATATAAATATGACGATGTGTGAGGTCATCGAATCGTAAAAGGTCTAGTTAAGCATCGAAATGGCCATAGACTGAAAGATGATTAACGTTTAAGTGTGTGTTTATTTCGCCTTCCTGCTTAATTGTATATACACAAACCATAACTTGTATTCAGTATTTCAATGTTTAAAACAACGTGGAGAATACCAAAGTCTTAATTCAAGCTGAATATTTCATTAACTGAAAAAAAAAAATGAACACTTTATTTCATTAACCTTTCGTTGAGCCGCTTTGCCACCCGTGCTCACATCGAAACTCAGTTGACATGTATACGTATGCGCGTTCCATATCTGTATACATGGTGAGCCCTTGATGGCTAGCCACACCTCGTCCTCGTTTGCAGAACGAAGAGTGGAGATGTGGTCGAAATGGGATGAAGAGACGGAGAACTTCTCCAGGGTGTCCAGGGTTCTGTTTATAAACGAGATGAAATCTAAAACTATGCAAGGCTTTTACATACCTGGTTCTGCTTCATAAAATTTTTCCTAAGCGAGATTCAATTATACCATACAATGTAGTTGTAATCAGTGGTTATAGCTTAGGTCGACAGGACACTTTTTTATGGATGTTCATATATTGCAAATAACAATAAAATAATTATAATCAACAAAAATATGAAATTAGTCAAATATAAAGAAATATATTATCTTCGGTATGGAATCTTACTTTGCATGTAAAACATAGATATGCGGCCCACATGCGGCCCACAGGAAGTCCTCTCCTATGTGAAGCAGTGATGTCACAGCGTTGTAGCTGATCGGGATGTAGATAGGATGGCCCATCGGCTCTTGCAGTTTCTTGACCTGAGAAATATAAACACTTTGAATGATATTATGATTCCCAATGGCAATCGAATGACCTGGATGGATAATAATCAGGGGATGTTACATTTAAAACCGGACACAAACGTCATGCAAAAATCAAGATGGGGCTCCAATCCTCCCCCGAGCGCTCTAATATGATATATCAAAGAACACAGCCCCCCCCCCCCCCCCCCCCCCCCCCCCCCT
>LQRL01076052.1:64624-82606 GCA_001703475.1 Hydroides elegans
GCGCATAATCTAAGCGTATTCAGAGATGAAACCCTACTTAATTTTTTACTCTGCCCAGGTGCCCTTTAAAACAACTATCTTTTTCATTTTTTTATTGCACTCAGTGGTCAAGTTGGATGCACTCAGCCTCCGATCGGCTTCGATGATTCCAATTTGACCCCTTCGTGCAATAAACACCTAACAATATTGAACATATAACATCAGAATATTAGGGAGATAACGATTATAAACCAAATTCAAATTGCATTTTGATTTATTATTGTAGGTCCTGTGGCGTCTTGACATATAATTTGACACCAGAATAAATTGAATGTCGCAGTAATCTAAGCGTATTCAGATATAAAACCCTACTTAATTTTTCACTCCGCCCAGGTGCCCTTTAAAACAACTATTTTTTTCATTTTTTTTTATTCTATTTTTTTTTCTAAAAGTAATAAATCAAGTTAGAATGATACCTCAATTATTGCAATGGTTCCATTGGCCAGTCCACAAAAGACGCGCGTCTTGTGTTTATGGCTACATGCCGCAATGCTCATCACTGACTCCTGAAGGCGCACACACCACATCTCTACACTGTGAACAGGAAGGGTTGAAATAAATAATTGCCATACAGAAATGATCACACATTCATGCTATACCTGGTAATATATCGACATGTGAATCGAAATTACTCTATTGTCTTTCTTTCATTGTTTTTCATGAATATAATGCTAGAATGCGTTGTCGAACCATATGAAAGGTAGTTTCATTAATATCAACTAAAGTTTCAAATCGGTTGAGGAATTTAAGAAAGATCATGACCTCTTTACCAAATTTCTCCATAGTGTGTATCATAACAAGAGTGTCCTTTTAAAATAAACTTTTTTTACGAACGATACAATTGATGCATAGAATCCAGGCAGTTCATAACTGGACTAACCCCGTTTTGAGGCTGAACGCATGCAAGTGCCACGACAACGTTCCCAGGACAACCAGTCGTTCTTCGATGCACAGGCCGCACATCACTCGACAATCAAGCTTAAAAAAAATATTTATTTTAGGAAAATCCGGTGCATCAAATTTAGAGCAATAAATAAAGGTTTTGCATCGATTAGTGGGTATATGACAAAATAATTAATCTCGCAAAGACACACTATATTACTGTGTGATTTTAAATCAATTTATTATTTAGATACAAACATATTTAAGGGATTAATTTGAGGAAATGTAGTTATATTTAAATGCCAATTAAGTAGTTTGTTTTCTCACGTTTTGATCGATGCTCTTCATCACTGATGTTCTGCAGTCTAATTCGTAAATGCTGGAAGACTTCTGGGTGCCACTAACAATCCAAATAATACCTGTGATACAATAAAAAAAAACAATAAGAAAACATTGCAGAAACAAATTGTCTTGAATAAATGGTTAGGACATTTGAAACATTGAAGTCATCGTTTGATATATTGAGTAATTATTATCATCGAGATCCCCTAAAAAATATATATTTCAATTTAATTATATAGAGTAATATTCAAGCTATAAAAAACGATGATAAACATTAACATAAACCTATTTTATGTGATATTTACCTGGAGCGCAAGTGATAGCACATTCAAAAGCGGGCTTCTCACTTCCCTTCAGATACTACAAAAATATAGCATTATTTCAATTTTGCAGCCATGAAAATAAATAAATAGATTATTCTAGATCCAGCCCATTCGGTAAATGTTCGCCATATTCACATCCTTTCGATGACATTTAAGCCTTTTTTGGTACTATATTGAGACTATGGAGACCAGGTGTAATTTTGGCGGACGTAATTTTAAAACGTCGCTTCGCCGTCAATAGAGGACACCCAAAGGACGTTCAGTGAGAAACGTCCGTTAAAACCTTAAATGCGACGACCAAAAGTTGTCCGCATTTCGTCGTATATAAATTTACGTATTTAAGGATGTCATTTTATGACTTTTTTTAGATTTCTCGCCCATTTTTATTTTAATATCTAAAATATGTATTATAAATATTATCATATATATATACATTTGGCGAAAAGGATTGATATTCAACTGAACAATCTTATTTTCTCTTTTTACAATTTAAAAGCGACACATTTTTCTCGGAGCGAAAGGTGTCGAAAATTCAACATTTTCATTTTTTCGAGGGGTATTCGCAATGCGATTTAGCAGTAAGTTCACTGCGTCAATTCGTCCTTAATTGGGATCCTTGTTACGTCGAATCACGTTCCGGTCGGAATTCAATGCTATTGCAACGTCATAGTGCGACGTAAATGGTATGTCATATTTTCAAAGTCATAATGACGACTTTAATCACACGTCATGACGACATTGTGCGGGCGTGTTAATGCGTCACATATCGTCATAAAAATACGTCGTTGATACGTCATTTAAAGACAAAGATTGTACGTCTCATTTTTTACATCGTAGCGACGTCCTGTTTGCGTCGCGGACGTTAGGGCATAAAACTACGTGGGTAAGACGTTCTTAGGAGGTTGTTTACCGAGTGGCAACATTCGTAAGAATATTTTATAATTAATTAAAAATACTAATTATAGCATTCAGACTCTATTTAAATTATTTTAAAGAAAAGTTGCATTTACCCCTTACTCCAGATTATATCAAATACGCAGATTAATTAAGCCTCAAAATTTAGCAGAGCAATACCGATATAATTAAAACATGATAAATTTACCCCGATATCCTGTTCAGTTAGACTTCGCTTGTATACGACCCGTTTTCGCATTTTCTCCTTCAGGGCATTCAGGTAGACGACTTGCTTGGCCGAAAGGTCTTTGCGACGCGGAAAGGGTTCCATGTCTTCAAAAGCCCTCTATGAGAAATCATATAAATGAAATCTAATTTACATAGTATAACGAAATATATTTAAATATTTAGAACTGGGAAAATGTATTTCTGTCAGATGAATACAGTGAAACATCTCAAACGAGGCGTCCTTTTTTTATTTCGGACAGTTAAACAAATACCAGCATGTTAAAAAGAACACCCTTCACATACTGAAATGATTGAATCCAATACAAATTTATTACATTTTATTTAATCATACAAATACGCCGTAATGAATCGAGTTAATTTCCCTTTTAAGTAAACGACTCCTTCTTACTTTTTTTCCGAATTTCATTCGCCTTCCTTATAAATGCAATAGCACCAACTATTTTTATATGAATAAGTGTTTTAAAGTAAATATTTCCACACACTACATGAATATGAATTTAATGAATATTATCTACACTACAGTGTCGTCACTAAATGCGACAATAAATCCTAAGTTATATAGGTTCTACATGTGAAACTACCATTACCTTAATCAAATCATCCGGATCGAACGCCAGCCGAGCACAGCATTTCAAGTGTTTCATGATACTAATGGTGTCTTTCTTCAGCAGAATGCCAGGTTCGTTCATTTTGAGAACTGCCACCGAAAAGCGAAAGAGCACTTTGGGGCCCTCGAGAAGGAAACAGTCCCAGATGCGCAGCAATGTCTGGAATAATCATAGATTGTTATTAAGAATATTATAACAATATTTACTATAGACAGCGATTTATAAACATTTGCACTTACAAGAACACTGCAGATATAGCTTTTGTTTTGTTAAATGCAGTGGAATCGCGATATACTTTCAAAACCATTCTAATTCTATATGACGAACGTTTTCATTATTTAAAAATTTGAAATATGAATATGCATATTGTTGTTCGGGATAATAATATTGCAGCTGTACCCCTTTGTGGATACCATTTGATCTATCAAATAGAGCATGTTTCCAGGTTTTGACATTGCTATATGTAGTGCGACTTCCAATGATTTTATATTATTATTATTATTACTGATTGAATCGATCCGCTCACCTCAAAAGGCACGGCATCAAAGAACAACGCCATAAACCAGTTCAAGGTCACTGTTGATATTTCAATGTCAAGGTTTTCCAGATGGCGGTAGAGTTCCGGAAGCTTCTCCATCACAATGTCCTTGAGCACTTCCTGGTCCGCTTGGGCACCCGTGAGGTTCTGGTCAAAGTAGTTGATGCCGAAATACTTTTCCGAAATGGCTACTAGTGCCCTGATGCGTGGAATAGTATAAAAAAAGATGACATTTAGCTATTCATTATTGCGTGAGATGTTCGTTTGTTAAACTAACAATTATCGAAATCATACCAATACATAAACAAAATGAGGTGATTACCAAAAAATAATTAGCTATTATTCCTATCATTAATCCATGTTCCGCTGTTTATGAATCAGCCTTAGACATGAGAAAACATTATTTTAAAATGCAGGTTACTAATCATCCTCACCAGAAAGCGTCCTCAGGCTGCATAAGTAGCAATGCTGTAGCGGTGACGAAGTTCATTCCTTGACAGTAGCCCACGCTCGGGTTGTGTAGGCAAAAGGCTTCGAGGATCTCGCGAAGTTTCTGAGTCTGTATTGAATTAATATGATAATAAATAATTATGTTCCGAATTAATTGGCTAACAACTTAATCAATTCATCATTCTCCTTTGCCTTTATGCGTTTAGCGTTTATAATTTATGCGGTTATGGTGTATGTTTTATCGTTAAATGGGTTGCGTCTATGCTTTTATGCAAATTGCGCTTATTACTTATCGTTTGAGCGTTTATCCTTTATCGTGAATGCGTCTGTCATTTGAGGTTAGCACCATGCTTGATGGTAGGTTCGGTATAACCAATAATTTATAGTTTCGGAGAACCAATAGTTTTATAAAAAAAAATAGTTTGGTTTGTATTTGGAATGAAAGCACAAGATGATATATGGCTGTTTAATATTTGCGTTTCGGGTTACATTCAGCGTGATTGCAATTTCAATTACAACGCGGTTGAAATATGAAAATGAATAATATATGTTCTTTAGTTATACAGAACAAACAATTTAGTGTAAATGGTGCTATTGATAAAGCTATGTGATGTTCATTTAGATATTTATGTATTGTATAAACAAATATTAGATAATGCACCCAATACAGCAGATGTAAATGTAGCGCTAACTTACCCCTTCTGCCTCAGCGGTATTAAAATTGATATTGTTCGGCATGGTGCGTAATAGATCCAGAGATATCTGCTTGCGTGAAGCCCCGACCAACTAAAAAAGGGCGAAAATATGTACATTTATTTAAAAGTTAATCTGATTTATTTATGTGATACTTTTTAGATTTGTATTTTATTCATTTTAGGAATATTTCGAGAGAAAAAATCCTTTTTGACGCGAAATCATAAATAACCAAACTAGCTTAAAATATGTCTATTTCAACTTTTGAAACATGTTTTTAATGATTTGGGCCCAAACTAACCTGCGTATCATGTAGGCTATTAACCAAGTGATTATAATAATGCGGGCCCCTGTCCTCAATTATATCCTGCACTTGGGCCCGTATTAATCTGCGCCACACGTCACTGCGGTATTGGGCCGGGATTCCGCGACGACAAAGCCGTTTCAGCTCTTTCTGTGATTTATATTTGAAACGGGACATAGTTAGGATTTCAATAGAATATGGTGTCAATTTTATATTAGTAATGACTTTATTATGTTTTATTCCTGATTTCCAGAATGAAGCACACGTTTTTCCGAAAAGACGAACTTTGAAATGACTTCCCTTGTGCTTGTATGTTCTTATATCTAACCAATCGATTTATCGTATTATTATCTATCCAAAATCCCTTAGGATTATATATTCACTCAGTCTCACCGATCGCTGTAGGGTCTGATCCTCCCTAAGCCCCTCCAGCATGTGTTTCCACGCCAACTGGTGGTTCTCATACTGCGTGAGACCATGGTCATAATGCGTCACCAGTTTGCGTGCGGCGTAGTGTAACTCAACGTTCCCAAACGTGGAAATGACGTCTGGGAAAAATACTACCTACCAACCGCAGTATGCTTTCGGTGTTCCCTTATCCCTTAGAATTCGAGATTTTTCGTCCTTACCGATCGATTCACGGTATGTTTTTTTTTTGTTCACCCAGACCCTGATTGAAGATATAATTACACTCATTATTACCGATCTCTGCAGTGTCTGATCCTCCCCCAGTCCCTCCAGCATGTGCTTCCACGCCAACTGGTGTTGTTCGTACTGCGTGAGACCGTGGTCATAATGCGTGACAAGTTTGCGGGCCGCGTAGTGTAACGCAAGGCCCTCGGATTTGTGTTCGTGCGTGAAGCCGAATTCATCGATATGTGTGATGTTCTGCAGTAATCTGTATGTACAAGAATATAGATTTTGTTTATTTATTATTTTAATATAATACAGATAAAGCATCAATGGACATATGTTGATTTGCTTTCAGAATCAGGAATATATTTATCTTTCGAATGTTCGCAAACATAGAACTACACTATGTTTTAGTTTAATTTGAACTAATGGCATTGATGACGTTAGATACACCGGTTCTACGGATATGCAATAATAATCAGCCATGATTGAACTGCTGAGTAATATTATATCTTACCCTTCACAGGTGGGTAAGCTTGGGTTCGTCTCTCGTGCCTCTTCGAGTAAAGACGTCACTCGCTCAAGGTGCTGGCAATAAAAACAATAAAAAGACATCCTAAATACAATGAACGTGGGCATAAATGTGTATGTAATTGTACATACCAATTGTTCCGAATAAATTCCATCAATTACAACGGGTAACGAGTAGCTAGAACTCGGTCGCATTGGCAGTCAGAACTTATTTGCAACAGTAATGATATAACCCGAGTATAACAAAGACCATACAGCTGTATGTCGGGTACGCATGTTATTTGAATTTATCAAAATTGTCTCAGAAAATATTTCTTTCCATATTTATATTTCAAAATAACATATTATTGTTACATATATCGAACAGCTAGCTTGAGCATTCAATCACATCCTAGATACCGATAGTTAATATGCCGTTTGTTGTACTTTCAAACCTGAAATGACTCATTGGGCATTTGAGAAAATGTTGATATATTGAAGATCAATGAGGTATTATTGAACAGCTAGGGCTATTTAGTTCACTTGCCGTGATATTTCATCTTCAAAAGAAATATGCACAGGACACAAATACATGTTACTGCTAGATATAGGGTTACGATGTCTAAATTAAGCTCTATATTGTTTCCAAAATTGTCGAATTTTGTTCTTTTATCTATATTTTTTTCGAAAAATATCGTTTATTTTTTTTCATAAATTCTTATTTTAAACCTACCACGTCCCCTCCGTACAGTTTCACTGACATGCCGTCCGTCACATCGCCACTCGGTATCGTGACGCACGATTGTAGCGTGTAGACGTAATCGCGTTTCAGCTGTTCCATACGCGATTCCAACTCTTTCGTATGTCTGGAATTATAGATTATTATAGAATTAATTATAGAAGAATTATAGAATTCATTATATGATATTAGAATACTTTAGTCATAGCAAGGAAAAAGGATTTGATTAACTGGGCAATATCGTAGAATAATGCTTCAGTTTTCGGCATCTAAATATGCGAAATTTTGCGATCTGGACAATATTCAAGATGATACTATTGTCTTTAAAAATATGATTAATGCAACAAATCATACATTAATATATGATCTATCGATACTTTAAAAATAGTTTTGATCCAAATAGTAAATTGGTAGATAAACGCCATTTGGTAACAACACCCATTATTTGAGGTGCTTCAGTTGTCGGCACTTGCTATTTATCTATATTAATAAAAGATACTGTTGGATAAAATTTCGTGTAGATTATTTGTTTGATATATATTCAGTGTATTTGGTTTAGTGCATCGATTTTGTAACATCGATGAAACGATTTGTACTAAATGGGGCAATATACCCAATCTTAAGCGCCTTATATTAAACCACTGACTCTGTTTTTACTTATAATAACAACATTCTATGCGAAATTATTACTAAGCGCTTATATTTAATTTGTTAAATATTTTGGTGATATTTATAATCATATATAACGACCAACGGAAAATACAAATACTATAAAATCATTTTATCGATTTGACCCGTTGATCCAATAGCAATAACTACGAATATACGTTTATACAATAAAATACTTAAATAACCTGTTTTTTGATATCCTTATTACAGGAAACAAGTTTATGAATAATCATATTAAATAAAATGAGATAATTTATTCATCATATACAGTTCTTGATATGGAATTGCCTTATTGTGGAATACTTGAACGCATGGGCGATGATTGTTAAATGACATTTTAATTTATCGGGCATTTAACGGAGGTACTGAACAAACGTTTCTTTACATAATATACTTTAAAACACACTAAAGTGTACACCACTAAATCTCAAATGAGCATTTATTACTATAGATATATAGCAAGTGCCGACGACTGAAGCGCCTGAATTTATGGGTGGTGCAACTAAATGGCATATATCTACCAATATACTATTAGGATCAAAACAAATTTTAATGTATCGATAGATCATATATTTATGTATGATTTGTTGCATCAATCATATTTTAAAGACAATAGTATCATCTTGAATATTGTCCAGATCGCAAAATTTCGTATATTTAGATGCCGAAAACTGAAGCATTATTCTATGTACCAAATATCGATTTTGGGCGTTATGTTTAGAGGACGCTGTCGTAACTCAGGGCACGTGTGATCTTTTTCAGCTGTTCATTTATGTCTGGATGTTAGACGATTTGTTTTGTTCTTTTTACGACGACGTTCTTTCGGCGTCTGCTATGTATATCAGGAAACGTTCGTATGTTACCGTCAATCTGTGTAAACCGCGTATGTCTACATACACTGATATTTTTAGGCAATGTCGACATACGCTGGTTCAATCAGCGTATGTCGACATAATCTAAAATTGTTCAGGCAATGTTGACATACGCTGAAAAAAAGGCTCCAAAAATTACACAGATTGACTAAAATGGTTCTCGATGATAATCTGAGCAATAAACAATGAACAATGCGCTCATTGTATTGAAGAACATAATGGTTATGGATTATGTTTCAGTGTGTTATTTTATGAGTTGAGCTCACACAATGGGTTCATGATATTTGTGGTATGATGAACGCTAAGTAATAGGATTAGGGTTGAGAACAATATTATGATTTTATTTTAATTATTTCAAGTAATTAATTATTATGACGACTTGTGAGCGCTTCAAATGATTATCATTTATCTTTTTTTTGAATAATTTTATTTGAGGACAATAAAAGGGATTTTGATCGATATTGTGAACTATTTTCAATGCATATGACTACCCTTGAGACAGAGCTTAGGACCCGGGGGATATAAGTATAGGTTATTCGTTTTACGAGGGCGGTATGAGAATTACTAACTTGCGAGACGAAGTCAAGCAGGTGTAATTCGAAGATAGCCCGAGTTAAAACGAATAACCGGCTTATTTCCAGGTTTCTTTAGAAATTGAGGGCCCTCTAATGAACTTTTATTTAATCCTGTCACATGTAATTGACTTATTTGATTAAGAATTCATTTCTACTTGAAAAATAAGCAAATCATAATCTCTTTAACAAATTAATCCATTGGTGTCAAAATTGGTTCAGGAGTAATCATTAATATGCTTTTCCTAGTCAGGACGGTCCGCTTCTAAGCAAGTTAGTTATTTATTTATTGACCCTAAGATTTCTAAAGAACCGGGGAATAATTGAGCTTTCTGAAGTTTCTGCTTATAAAGCTTACTGATACATTTTTCTCTTAAAATATGTCATTTTTAAACCACAAACGTATATTTTGATTACACATGCTATATACAGTTTGTCTAATTTGAAGGTATACGATTCTTTAAAATTAATTGAGATTTCAAACATAAATGAATTTTAAATATAATTTGAAATGTTATTTGATATGTTTTAGATTTTTTTATGCTCGAATTTTAATATTACATTTAATGTTACATTATAGTGAAGAAAGTTTAATTTTCATTTCAATTTTTTAATTAATTTTCGTTTCGTCATCGTTTCGAGTCGATATTGTATTCAAATTCTAAACATTTGTAACAAATATTGCGAGTAATGGTGCGTTCAGCCGGATTTTGCGTCTACGGCATTTGAATTGGTATAAAACATAGTAATCCCTGCGGAATTAAAACCACTGGGTTAACTTTGTTTTATACCAATTTAAATTCCGCAGACGCAAACGCGAAGTTCCGCTGAACGCACCATAATAATGATTTATAAATTAATAAACGAAACCCACAATTGTATTATGCTTAGCTTGTAACAAGTAAACTTGAATTAACAGAACCTTTCACAATACTAATCCTATTATTAGGCTTTCATCATACCACAAATATCATTAATCCATTTTTTTAGCTCTACTCATAAAATAAAACACTTAACTATAATTAATGACAATTAACCTAAACACAATAAGGGCAATGATCACTGATTATTGCTCATCTAATCTCCGAGAACCATTTTAGTCAATCTGTGTAATTTTTGGAGCCTTTTTTCAGCGTATGTCAACATTGCCTGAAAATTTTCAGATTATGTCGACATACGCTGATTGAACCAGCGTATGTCGACATTGCCTAAGCAAATCAGCGTATGTAGACATACGCGGTTTTCACAGATTGACGGTAACACATATACATATCCATTTTAGGAAATTTTATGACGTTACTTGACTCTAAGTCTTTAATATTAGTATTGACGTTGGCCAAGAAGGGTGCGATCGGGACGTCGCTATGTAACAGATTTCTCTTTCCTCTCTATGTCTTTAATATCAAATATTTTGATGACAAACGAGGCCTTAGTAAAATACAACTCACTGTTTCTCTCGGTATTGCAAATCCGCCAAGCTGCGTATCTCTGTATTCAGAAACTCATTTTCGTTTTTCAACTTCTTCACCGATTCCTTTATGTATTTCTCTTCACTGTAACATGACAATAAGCATACATTTTTATTATATAACTTTTATAGGTATATTATATTTATCATTACCTATCATTAGTGTAGATTGAAAACCTATATGAAAATGAATACGATGTGATTTTTTATTAATATATATACATATCAAAAAATCAATCGCACATATATGAATAAACATCGGTTTGAACAACCGAACGTTTCTTTTATTGTCAAGTATATTCAATTTTGGTGGTTCGAAATTCTACGAAAGGAGAACCAACACCAGGACATATCGCTATATTTTAATCAACTCACCTTTTCTTGCTAGAGTGTATCTTCTCAAACTCCTTCAGTTTAGTCGAGAGTTCATCAATGAATTCGTCCCTTTGACTCAACAGTGACATAAACGACGTTTCTCGGTTCATCATCACAGCAAGGTCACATTTAGCAGAACTGCAAAATGAATTGAAAAGTGTAGAATATATTCAATTATATTATAATAGAAATATATGAAAGAATATTTAAATAAACTTATGTTTTAAAAAGGCTAGGGTAGAAAGATCGAGAGTAAATACTCAGCTAATTCGATTTAAACCTTCTGTCATCGAAGCGGTAACTATAAAATGAACTATCCAATGGATTTTAGACACCATAAAACAATTGAATTGTATGGACAATAAAAAGCAATTACATCACAACCCGGAGTCTCCTAATTCCAAAGCAACAGTTATATATTCTATATTACATTTACACATAAATATCTAAGAAATACCTGTTTGTGATTGAGAAAAATGAAATGAATACACTGATCGGTCCCACAAAACATAGGCGAAACCCTCTCCTCCATATGAAATTAAATCATCACCAACCCTTGAAGGCTTCAAATCCTTGATTACTGAAGCCTCCATACCCGATCTCAAATGCTAAATAAAAGCCTTGTTTTTAGTCTGCACTGCACGTGTGTTTTGTTTTGTTTTGTAACCAAGATTTTATCCGCACCTACCCCCATGCACACGGAATATAATCGTCAGGATTGACGGCATTCTGTATTAAAAGAAGAAGAAGAAGAAGAAGAAGAAGAAGAAGAAGAAGAAGAAGAAGAAACCGCGCGCACCTTTATGCGTATCTGTCAAAAAGACAAGATAGCCCCTAAACCCTTGCGACTATATATAGACAAGTTCTCTTAAATTTAAATTTATACTTCTACATTATACCACATATAAGAAAAATAAGCATGATGTGTAAATGAAGCATTTATTATTCCTGTCAGACTCGGATTTAGAGAAATATTGAACTTGAAGAGGGCGGAAACGACAATGTTAAAACATATGAGCTAATTTGAAGTACCAACCGCCGGAGCTCGCTTAAATTTGGCGTCTTCCTTTCGTCGTTTATGGATATAATTTGCAACGTAAAATTCATCCACAAAACAAAGCTTCAAATACCAAATACCAAATGAATATAGCCGAAAATCTGCATACATAAATAAAGCATTATATAGCATTGATTATATACCTGCATTCGCATACGTACATGATTTGCTGCTCTAGGTCGGCCACGTGGACATTCGAAGACACGTGACTCGAATAGTCGCTGTCTCGATCTAAAGTGGAATCGTTCGAAGTGAGGCGGCCATGTGTTGATTTGTCGGAAGCACTGGATTGGGTTTGCTGGAGTAAGCTGTTGTTCAGGGGATTAAATAATTATAAGCAACTCAAGATAATATGTAGTTGATTGCAGGGTAACTAGAATATCCCTAAAAGTAAAGATCAACTGCAACATATACATAGGCAATTGTATAGATCGCTTTGAAAAATACACGTTGCTCAAATAGTCGCTGTCCCGATCCAGAGTCGAGTCATTTGAGGTCAAGCGACTATGTGTTGATTTGTCGGAGGCGCTTGATTGCGATTGATGGAGTACTCGAGTAAGCTAGACACAGGGTTCAAAAGATTATATTATATTCGTTACCCCTGGAACAATTGCTCGTCGCAACGTTATTCTATTGGCTTTAGATTGCAATTGATCGGCAATATTGACATAAGTAAATGTCAAAATATTACAATGCAAAATAGGTGTATAAATTTACCTGTGCATGAAAGGGCCATCTGTAAATACCTCATCATCCATGGTCGGGCTCACCACTATCAAAAATAAGAAACGAATTACAGTATAAATTGTTCATATCAAATATAAATTTATCTATTTACAGTTTATGCATTTTTATATCGCCTACATATTAAAAATCGCCTATGCTATATCAAACTTAACACGGTAATCAGGGTTTGGCGATGTCTTTTTTCCAAGCCGTTTTGGGATGTTCATGCAACCTGGATGTTTGGTTAGGGGCGGTTTGCATGTTATTTCAATAGCATGTGAGAGTTAGTGATGATTAAGTTTTTGTTCGTAAAAACATTGAAAAAACTCATTGTTTGTTAATGATGTGAGTAATCTATATTTTTTCCTAAAACAATCATTTTTAAAAGAATTAATAAAATGAATTGATAAACACAATATAATTTCAACGCAATTTTTATGAGTATTTACACAAGTGTGCAAAATACATTGAAAATCCAATCGATCGCAGCTACTCAAATGTTTGACACTTGAAAACAACGCTGAATGATTTATGTGCTTTAAGTACATCTCGGGTTCTCCCTCGATTTTTTCATGACCTTTTTACATATCATAACATCCCATATAAATTTTAATGCCATAAAGCAAAATAACACCTATTTTTTTTAAAAAAAAAAAGGTGATGTAGCGGGTTGGCCATACATTACACTGGGCTGTACATGCAATGAATTCGACTCTAAAAGGAAAAATACGAACTTTTTTGTGATGCTTTCATAACTCGACCGATTCCTATCGCATATCATATCAATATTACTGCATCTTTCGGTATGTATTAGATTTTCGAAATCGCTCCATTAATGATCGAAACGAAAACAGTAAAAAATTGAACCCCGTGATAGAAAATCGCATGTCGTTATAATAACCCATTCGATATTGTTCATGTCATGCTCACAAACATTCAAGAAAACACATATACACTATTAAACGTTCCGCTAACGTCCATCAAGCAACAATATCACATCGTATGGAATTGACAGCCCATTACCAGGGTACCGAATATCGATTGATGGGGTCTACGAATCTTTTTCATTCGTTGAGGGCCATTCGTGTTTGCCATGGCGGCAAGGAAGGTTGATTTCACTATGGTTTTCAACGAAGTCTAATTCGAAATCGATGTGAAATCAAAGACCCTTAGGCGTTGTAAGAGAGGCTTTGGTAAATAAATAAGAGGCCTGTTTTTATTTAAAGTAAATATTAAAACTTACTCTTTTTATTAAAAGTAAATAGCAAAAGGTACTCAGCTAAGTTGGACTTGTGATTATATTACATGTTATTTATTGATTAATGAGTTTAGGTTTCAAGTTTTAAAGGAACATATGTATATCACGTGCAAAACCCGCTTTTAAACCCGGCCATATAGTAAGGTGATTTTTCGAAAATAAAAGTCCTTAATTTTTCTTGATGTTATATATAATTACACTTTGAACCGTTCATTAGATTTTGATTTCCGGCTTACTAAAATAAGAAAATATAGAGGTCTACCAAAAAGAATTGCTTGAATATTTTAGTTTGGTGTATTATCTCTACGTTTCGATTCAGCACTCGGCTTTTATATCGACGTTGTTAATTGCCTGAAGATGCATGATCAATTTTACGATAGAGTGCGATGGTTGTTTCTCGAAAATTCGTGCTGATTCTTGAGAGCACCGCATTAGTTTAAAGTGTCATCCAGAATAAAAGTTTTAACATGGCGCCTCTTTATGAAATATATCAATAACAGAAGGGTAATTCACGACCAAATATTCGAAAAGTGTTAATTTTAGCCTAAAGTCAATCAAACATTGCAATATGCAATGAATAATCAAGTTTAGAAAAATATTTGTTTTTACAAAAAAGTGTTCCTATTTTTGTAGCTACTGACATAATCTCGCTCATCTAGCTAGATAGAATCGGGAAAGAACATCTTTTGTGAAAAAATGTAAAATTGAAATACTGGCATAGACTATCAATTTTTCAATACATAAAAATGTGGCACGCTCAGCTATATATATCTGAATGAAAATAACATACAATTTTCAAATGGATTAGTAAAAAATACCAAATAAATTCAAATGTGTTCCTTTAAGTTCTTGTAGCTAAACGGCAATTTTTGAAAGTTTGTAGCTAGATCATCTTTTATAAAGAACCCTTTTTAGGAACACTTCGTGGGGTGCTCTTGATCGATGATCCTGATTGTGCTGTCTTTATACTTCGTATCGTTTATGATTATTTATTCGTCCATTTATTGGCTAGGTCATGAATAAACTTTTTTATCGAAATTTTCTGAGTATCAAATAAGAGTTCGGTTGATTATAGGGAGTTCAAATTCGGCAATATTTTATTGGACCAATGATTATTCGTCACTTCGCAAAGAAAAATGGACGAATGATTATTTGCTTAATGAATGACAGAAAACAACAATTACTGTTTTTTGTGAAGAAATACAGCTTACTTTCTGTTTGATCTTCAACTGCCCCTGTTGGCGCCGACTGCGCATGAAAGAAGCGCATGATTTTATGTTGCCGCTCCAACTGCTTCCGGTTTCGAATTCCACGCATGCTCACATTGGCAGATTCGAGTGATTTGTACTTCCGGCTTGATTCGGTTTCCGGTGCGCTGCGACTGGCGCGACAATCGTCCGGTGATGAGAGGGGATGCTGAAAGAGAGGTGAATGTTGTTGAGGGGTCTGGCCACTTTGGGAACCTTTTTTAGTTGTTTTGCTTAACAAACCATGGTTGTTTCCAATGTATTCCTTATTTGACACCGTTATAACTTATATAAAATAACAAGACGTCTTTTTCCGAAACTGCCCCTGATAGCATCTGGTTTATTGACTTGATTACTAATGCAATAAACAATTTAAAAAATTCATAACAATAATAATAATGATTTAAAAATTACTCTTTTAAATAACGCACTAAAATAGAAGCATAATATTCATAATGAATATGGATATTAATTTAACATAACGGAGTACGCAAAATTAAGGTTTAAAGATACACATATAGGTAGAGTCTATGAACAGCTTTCAATTATTAAAGATTGAACTTACATCTGCCCTGTATGCATGTCGATCAGGAGAACCTTTTCTGTCGTACACATTTTGCTTGGCGAAGGCATTTCGTTTCGACTGCAAATATCATGGGAAATTATGTACATGTATATATCGTAAGATGTATATAAAAATTGAAAATTATAAGTTTTATATTTATTCGTCAAAAATGGTTTCGATAGAGGGTTCAGCTTTTACATCAACCTGGCTAACATTTAGATACTCCTTTAACTCTGCATACAGTTTGCCCCCAATATATGTATATTTAAAACGTTTACGTCATTATAGCTCCTAATTCTAGACCAAATGACAACATATGTTACGTCTTTTTCCGAGGCGACGCTGCGCTAAAAAAAAACCCTTGCCGGTCTAGAAGGATCACATCATCAAACTACAGCAAGGGTGTCAGAAATGGATAGCACGTCTTTATGTAACGAATTTTAACATTTCATTAATACATGTATATGCTATCCGCCAAAAGAAAGTATAACCCTAAATTGGTGAATATCTTCATGGCAATAGATCAATGGTTAAGGTGTTAACTTTCAGTAGGGGTTAAAACATTATTGTTGGTTGGAAATCGGTTATGGTTATTCTGATTATAATTTGGGACTGTAGAATAAAGAGTGTAACGTTTTTGCAAGTTTTCCAAATTTATATCACTTTTTATCAAACACACATAACCACGTCACGCACCCATTAACATTGTTGTGATCAGGTTATGGGGTTGCTGAAGACCGGTAGATTCTAATTCTGTAAGAACACTAGTATGCCACTTTTTATGATTAAATGCAATATTTTATCGTGTGCAACATCACAGTTATCTCATAGGGAGTAACAAGGATAGACGATAGAGTCGGCGGTGAAAGTTGAAAATGTCGAATCGGGATCTAGAGATCCAGATGTTATATCTTTAAAACCGGTTTCGCGCGGAAACAGATAAGGCCTTACGCAGAACGTACGTTCGAAACCGCCAAGTCGGCGTCGATGATAAAATTAAGCGAACAGGCATCGCCTTATTGATTGACAACCCCTCGCATGGCCCCCTTTGACGTTTTGGGTCGGATTCCTTTTCAGCTGAGCCACTCCTATGATCGCCAACAGGCGTATAGAGGCTTCGGCAATCATTTTGTAGTTTGTTCTTTAAACCAAGTGAACCGAATCCAGGAAGGTTCTGTATTGGTTTTAGGTGCCATCCGATACGGCTAAAAGCCTCCGCTACAGATTACTGTCGAAAACCAAATGACCAACCGTTACATTGACCCGTATATTCATGACTGTGCCCTTATCTACCATTTGTGCATGGTAAAACAGTTGAGGGTAGTCATTTTTTAATATCTCAGAAATCCTAAACCATTGATGATAATCAATATTAGAAAAAAAAATTCTGTATAAAAATGATGAAATAATATCTTGTGAAAATTTCAATATGATCGAATAAATAACAAAACTAACATTATGTGTTTGAAAAAAGATTATACTTTCTTTTGGCGGCTAGTATATATACCTGCATTTTTTTTGTAATTTTGATTGATCTTACCTGCAAGGCATGGAGCCAGATATTGCAGCATTCTAGGTTATCTGCAGTGAACACGTGCTCCTTGCCTTCGCATCTGCGAATAACGAGTCAAATAAAATAATCCATAATAGTCTACTCCCTTTAATAATCTATTTGTTGATATTTTATCATTATGTTTTCAAAAATTATCGCTCTTGTATCGCACGTCTGCCCGATGGATGTTACAGAATTAAGTGCTGGATACAGAAAATGGTAAACCGGGGCGCCAATATACGTAGGAATGAAAACGAACGTCCTGGAAATTTCCTTATACTTATCGACCCTTTAAGTTGAGACAGCCTGTTTCACAATGTAACAAACGATCTAAGACAAATAATACAAATTGAAATTATTGTAATCACCCGTCATTAATTTAAAATTGCAATGGTTTGTCTTTTGTCGACCCCCCCC
>LQRL01076058.1:0-12618 GCA_001703475.1 Hydroides elegans
GTCGTTGTGAGAAAGTCGTGGTTAAAAAGACGTTGTGGGAAAGACGTTGTTGGAAAGACGTTGCAAGAAAGACGTTGTGAGAAAAACGTTGCGAGATAGAGGTTGAGAAAAAGTAGTTGTTAAGAAAAACGTTTTGGGAAAGACATTGTGAGAAAGTCGTTGTGAGAAAGACGTTGTAAGAAAGACCTTGTGAGATAGACGTTGTAAGAAGGACAAAAAATATCACCTATTTCCAATTAACCTATAGTATTAATAAAGAATATATATTGCATAGGCTCGGGGCTTTGCATCTGATGCCTTTGTTTTTCCAGTGCTGACCATGCTAAATTAAATGATTATTGACAGTTCACGGGGGATCGAAGGCCTTTAGCCTCTAGTTTACACATTTATTTGCGAGGCTCCCTCAGGGCCAGACCCAGATCAGCAAGTGCTATTTACAAGATAATTTCGATGGTTCCCAAAATATCACAAGAAAAGAACACTGGTCCCCATGCTTTACAATTAGGGATGAAATGATTGTGATTGGACGAGAAACTTCACTTCCTAGATACTTGCCCTCAAACAGGGAAAATAGAAAGTTCGTGATTGGTCAATCTTGAAGGTGAATGACAGTGGTCTTCAATAATATATAAAGTTATTATTTATTATTTAATTTTCATAGTCGCAACCTGTTTAAATGTTTTTATCCATGTTATGGTTCGAATATAAAAACAAAAAATACACCACTAGATTCGAAATTTCCATAATGTTACTTTGATATGTTTTTCATGTTGTTGATATAAATCATGAAAACTTTTTCAAAATTTACATTTTGTGTTGGCAACGTTTTGACGATTAGGCCTTAAGTATTGTACATGGAAATGGATGTTTGAAAGAATATATTACAAGACAAACAATGTCGCCAATGTATAATCCTACTTGAGGGTCATATAAAAAGTCAAACACATAATGAGATTGTCTCTTCCTTTGTCTATCAATAGTGAGCATAAACAAATAGTATATACTGCAGTGCGCCCGTTTACTGATACGATCCCAAAATTCACAGCTTGTCAATTTTAAAAGTTGATATACAGATTCAATGAATCAAATATGAAGAGTATTTTTAATTGGATTGTTGTTCATTTCATATGCGCAAACGTTCCTTAATCGGGAACTTAAAGTATAATTGGTTTGTCTCGATGCTGTTCGATTCACATGACAAACGAATCCGCAAAATCTAGGATGAGAAGGCGATTATCCCTAAAGATATGATAACAAGCATCTTAAGATAAATTTACTAAAATTGATTCAAATGTATCAGGATATCATTATGAAAATTACGGACACATATATGTTCAAAATGTTAGGTTCCGATTCGTTCTTATACTTTTTTCGTTCGTTATTCAGGTTTTTGCTTTGTTGCTAGCATTGTAATACCTACTTGGATTTCGAATGCATACGTTATCTCTAAGAATACGTATCATCGCTGAACGTTTTAGCTATATCCCCTAGAACCCGTTTACGTAACCTCAAAATTAGGAAGTACTTCAAGTTGTACGAAAAATCTTATATGAATTTTGTGTATTCTTTAACTATATCTCAAAGCAAAAAATATCAATCTATGAGTTGAGAGTTAAGTATCTAGAAAATCCTTTTTTATATATAATCGGATTGTTGGAATTTCTGGCTCTCTAAAGGCTTTTGATTGAATCATCAAAATCAATGGAGGATACAATTATATGCATGTTTCGCTTTAACGACATATCAAATTATTTCACTTGATCATCAGTTCGGAAATATTCATAACAGAAGTCATCTTAATCGAGGAAATTGATGTTCGTTTAGAAAATTTGAGTCTGAGTTTAGTCTCCGGGCTAAACGCTACCCGTCGGAAAACTACATTGGCATAAGCGGGCTATCAAAAGCTATTCACTACACGCGATGCATATCATGTCAATGCAAATGTGGCAGCGACTGTGCTGGCCATTAACATGTTCACAAAAGTATCAAGTTTATGTTGATGAAAACGCACCACCTGATTTTCATGCGGTTTTTATTTCTTGTTTGCGCGCCTCTAATTTTCGTACCTTTTCTGATTTTGGTATGAAATACACATCATCTCCCGGGCGGGCTTTTTAATAAAAATATGTTCCATGTTAAACTTTTTGTAAGACCCGTATTTAATCATAGTGTATCATTTTGTGGTCTACTCTTAAGAACTAGAAACCATGAAGAACATGTGTCTAAAGACGAGTGCAGGTATTTTGAGTCAATATGCAAATAAATTCAGGTACAGTTCATGTTTCGTGACCTCTTTCCGAACATCAATGTTTCGCGGATTGATATTTCAGATTTTTGCAATGTAAGCAATAAAGATGGCTGTATCGGGATCAACATTAGGGCTTTGGGTGAAGCCGGAACCCTTTACCTTCGGCGCGCTTCCCGTCCCCCCTCATCCACGACTCTCGGTCCACGTAGGTGTTTATGTTTTTACTTTAACTCAATGAATCGAAGTTAATGTAAAGTTGTTTTTAACCAAATTTAAACTTAAAACGTTTAAATTTATCCAGAACGTAAAGTTGGCAATAGAAAGAATTTCATTTTAATTAAAGGAATTTAAACGTGCTCTGCGCAAAGTACGATTAGAATGATATAAGAATAGCAATTTCAAAGTGCTCATTGTGAATGAGTGAAATTATGTAAACACCCATGATCCAACATTAGCTGGTAAGATAAAAGTGAAAATTTTCCTATTTGATTTCAGAATATAAAGAAGATAGTGTCATATGCAAAGAACAAAGGCAAATCTGGTTATCCAAGACTAAGGTGAATGATGATTTAAACATGTAGAAACCAAGCATTAGATTATCACCAAATTTGCATTGTTTCATAATAAGATTATCTTGTAAATTAATTTTAATGATAAATTCATGTGTTTTATTTCTGAGCGATAAAACTAAACGACAAGAATGGCAGGGCCGCTTCTTCAAAACACATGTATAAGATATGAACATGATTTTTTTAAATTCAACTTCTTCAAATATTATAAGACATGGATATAATTGAAACTTTATTTCAGTTAGAGGAAAAATAGTACAATACATTTCAATTATTGTGTTTTATTGTTGATGGTCGACTACACAACACACTTACATAAATAAATCAATAGATTAAGATATAACATTTATTTACTTTATTTTAGTTACGCGGTATGGAAACATATAGCGGTCAACAAACTTCAACTACCAATCGATCTTGCTTGGATGTAAGTTTCTTTGTTTGAAATTCCTTACAGATTTCGAGTTTGTTAGTCCGTAATAGCATCTTATAAATGATTAAACCATTAGAGCTTTAAAAGAGCAATACTATTTAGAAAATATATAGTTTTATTTGAAATAATAACAGTACATTCAGAAGCACTGTGACATTCAGAAGCACTGTGACAATTAGATTAATAATGACCTTGATTTTAAGTGTATAATTCGAATTAAGAAAGAATTAAAAAAAATATCAACATAATAATAAGTAAAACAAAAACACACTCATATAATTTTTACAATGTCTTTTATGTGATGAATATAATTTATATTCATCACAGGTATTTCACACAATATGAGTTGGTCGGTGAAGAAACCTCGCCGGAACAAAGGAAAAAGCTCGACGATAAATTTGCCGCGTACATTGACCAACAAGATATGGGTAAATCCAACACATTTTTATCTTATGATGTAAATTATAAGAAAATGCACTTATAAGAAAAAAAATCGTTATTTATACTTTAGAAAGATGATAGTATTTTATAATCTAGTTCGACAAAAAAAAAAACGATAAGTCTGGTTATCAGTGTTCGTTTTACTGTATATAATATTGCAAATAAGCACCGAATAAGTGAATGAATTAGTGTTTGCTTTTCCAGAGGAGCTACGCTTAACGATGTCGGTGCCCACACTCAAGTTCGTGCTATTTCTCTACATCCAACAGCTGCACAAGATCTCACTAAGGGCTTCACTTGTGTCGGGAAGTGACGAGTATCCTTTGAGTACTGACATTTGAATTAAACTATATATATAATTTGTTTTCAAGGAAATCCGATTTGATTTATACAGTAGACTCTCGTTAATCGGAACTCTTTTAATCGGAACTATCTGTTTATCGGAACCGATTTTAAAATCCCATAATCGTATATTCATACAAATTTACTACTGTTAATTGGAACCCACGGTTTATCGGAACCAAAATGACCGGTCCCGAGGGGTTCCGATTAACGAGAGTCTACTGTATATCGAAACAGTAAATATCCAGAAAACAATGTGTCTTTGTCACTAAAGTATCTGTAGGTAGATGATGCTTTTAATACAACACTTACTCTATCTCCTTGATCGCATTCTGTTATAACAAATGCACTGCCATGATTATAAAGGAATTCTTCATTAGTTGAAGTGCTTTTAACCAAATGTAAATCATTTTTCATAATACTCAGAACCCTCCATGCGCTTTTGTATAAATCGAAATCCAAAGAAAAGAAATAAACTCCACGATAAGGACATATAAATGTACTGGTAGAGGCGTCGTAATGCTGGCCAAGGTTCGTTATGACGCCTTCAAACTTGACTCGACTAGCTTCTGAATGAGAGTAGTAATCCCCCGCTTCAATTGCATAGGCCGTGAAGCCAACCGGCATGCCTAAATAAGTTCATAAAATAGAATTTACACGAACATTATACATGGAAGGCAGTTCTCGGTTTATTAACACTTTCTCTTTATTAGAAAATGCATAACATGGTTCAGCTATTACTTGCTTATCTAGGTTAGCTTAAAAAATACAATTTATAGGTTAAACATAGGGATGGGTTGGGACTCCAAAACCACGGGGCTCCGTCGATAAAAGTTCAGCCCCGGGGCAAAATTTGACCCCGGGGCACCATTGTCCATAATGACCTTTACTATCAACAACACAAATGTTGCTTAAATTAATCAAACTCATGCAGATATTAAACAAAAATGTACGAATTATTCATATTTGGCCTATTTATACATCTATTTATGCAGTGATATAGGATAACTGTGTTTTCAACGAATTCACAATTCTGATCTTGCTTAGAAATATTTTATTTGAAATATAATTTATGTCTAGGCTCGGTGTAACATTGATAGACGGGGTATCGACGGGGCAAAATCTCAACATGTTTAAAATTTTAACATACCGTTTCTCATGTTTCCCCAGTCTTTGGTCAGCTTATCTAGACTACGTCTTGTCGATTCATAGCTGTTTAATAGCATTTCATAATCATTCGTGAGGTTTTCGATATTTGTTTCCATTGTCTTTACTTTAGCTTCATTCAGTCGTTTTTCGTTTGAGAGATTTTCAATACGGTTTTCCATCGCTCTGATTTTATCGTCGTTAATTTCAAGGAGTGCCTTGTCATCTGCGAAGAGCTCAATGCGTTTTTCAATCGCTTTGATACTGCTGTCGCAATTTTGTTGCAGAATTCGGATATTCATATATAATATGCCACTGACTGCAATAAGAATGGCAACAATTATATTTTGTATCATTTTCGTTTATATTTTAACAGTGTCCAATAGAAACTTGGTAAACGTACAAATACGCACTCAATAATATCCTTCATATATCACAGTTCAAATTCACCAATATTTGTTCCTATTTCCTGTCCCGCTTATTTTATTTAGAAGAGAAATTTGTTATAAGATTGCTATGTTGATTTTTATTGAATTTCGAAAAGTATCCTCAAATGTTCTTCTTAAGCATATACTTATTTAAGTGCTCTTTATATAAAACAATTAAAAGAGAAAGTATGCTTTTACCGACTGTATTTTAGTCAATGAATTAAGACTCAAAACCGAAACCTGTGTAGCTTGACGACAACAATGCCTAGGCTTTATAAACACAAATACATGTACAGGTATATTTCATATTTGGTCAAAGCAAATAATATGCCCTTTAATCAAAACCACGTTTCCATTAAATGTGACTTTACACATTCGGTATATGAATAAAAAAATATTTCGACGGCATAAGTAAATATTCGTTTAGTTAACCTGAATTGTGGTAAGGTAAAAGTCTTAAGGGAGGGTTTATTTTCGAATGGAGTTAACATTGAAAAACTGGAAATACCTGCATGGTATTTGTTCGTTTCTGATATTGATTGATAATCATAGACGCCTGCTTTATTTCGACATACTTAAAGGCGGAGTGCATTTCAATCTTAACTAGGCTTTTGTGAAAGTCTATTTTTAGTTTGTAAATCTAAACTTTTTCAGATGTTGGTAGCTATTTCGGGAAAGGGATATGGTACAAATAATCAGTACAAATGTCATATTTCACGAAGTTGTTGATGTAAAGTTTTCTTGTAGAAACGTTAGAGCTAAAGAAGCCTACGGTTTGATCAGTTCCGTTTGCATGATTTTATTTCACATTCTAAAAAAGATCCATATCTTAAAATATTCCTTCGTATCTGTTTGAATTTCTAGTAAAGATGAATAAAATTAAGTTTTTGTGGTTCAAGGGTCTTTTAGGTACCGACGGGTAGTGGGGGTCTGTAAACTAAACGGATATAAGGATGAATGGGATAGCCGTAAGTTGTATACTTAAAAGTTGGCGTAGTCGTACATATATTATTATTTCCCTAAAATAATTGTGTTTGCAACATTTTGATTCCTTGAAAAGTTCTTAACCAATGAAAAGATGGCCCACTCGAGCGAGGTCACCGGATCTTGATGGCGGAAGGTCGAACCCTGGATCAGGCAAGGTCAGTTGAGGTCACATCACGGCAGTTTAGCCAGTACATTTTAGTTTTGTTTACCTAGTCTTGGGAGTGAACACACAGGTGATTAGTGAATTGCAATTGACCTCAGTCCCGTAACATAAGTATGCATGATTTGGGATGATTCATATAGCAAAATTTAATAGCATTTATTTTTCATTCTGCAATTGCAATCAAAAGTCATACTTAAAACATCTCATCGTAGTAATCCGCTTTGCATTTAACCTTTATGTCTTGTGTATGCGTGACTACATTGTTTACCTTTGTTAAACTTTGCCTAAATTGAGTATGCATTCAAAGGTGATTTTATAGTAAACGGTGCAATTTAAACATAGTTTTAAGATAACAAATCTTTTTGACCTACCGGTAAACTTGGTACCGTCGGAAACATAACAAGATGAAGTTTAATTTTATACATATGTTAATAAAATCCTATCGTGGGAACATTGCTTCAAGTACGATAGAAACAAATAGTACATGTATTTGCCATTAGACCCAAAGTCAAAAATCATCAAATATATGAAAGTTGAATGTTTTTTTTGTAAACAAAAATTTTTGACCTACCAGTAAACTTTATACCATAGAAAATATAACAAGATGTAGTTTAATTTGATATCATTTCAAATAAAATCCTATCGTGGGAACATAATTTAAAAATAATATTTAAAAATGGTATTTTCCATTTAACCCTATATAAAATATCAATTAATGTATGAAAGTTTAGGGGGCTGTTTCGTTAACAAAATGTTTCGACCTACCAGTAAACTTAGTACTGTTGTAAACATAACGATATAAAGTTTAATATGATATTATTTTTAATACAATTCTATCGGGGGAACAATGCTTAAAACACTATTTGAAAATTCAAATTTTGCCATTTGATCAAATGTTGAATATCAACTATTGTATGGAAGTTTAGGGAGATTTTTCGTTATGAAAATGGCTTGACCTACCAGTAAACTCGGTATCGTTAGAAACATAATAATATGAAGATTTATTTAATATAGCTTTTCCAAAAATCCTATCGTGGGAACATTACTTAAAACTCATTTTTAAAAACTGAATTTTGCCATTTAACCCTATGTTTAAGATTTCCAAATCCGTCATATAAGAAGATGCTAAGACGATGCTGCTAATCCCTGTGTGCATTAATGCGAGGAAAGGGGGGTTGAGCAAACAAAACTAAAATGTACCAAAAAGGGCGATTTAAACTGCCGTGACATACAAGATAGCTCGATTCAGCTCGAGTGGTCTTTTTGCAAGTTTATGAACTGTAATACGAATATTGCATATCGAAAATGACATTTTGTTTGTATTTGCATATCTCTGTTTATGTGTTTTTAACAATGGGCATGATATCTTTAGAGCTGATAGTTCAGATGAAGTTCACAATCCACCAAGATATCGCTTTTTAAATAAATTATATCTAAAATTACCAATCATATTCACTAAACTATATTTAACCCCATTCATTTTTCCGTACATAAAACTTGATCATGAGATGCACTTATGTATGTTTACAACAGGGATTAGACGAACACGGTCACATGACGTTTGTACTCAACAACCTCAATGAAATCATGGAACTGCTGCTCGACTCAGGTAATGATTAATAAAAAGATTTTTGAATACCACGGTTTTCATATAATTTATCAATGTTTTAGAAGCTATTATTTTTGTCCAAAAATATAAATATAAGTTGCAGAGTCATTTAACATAGTTGGTTTTAGATATTAAAAATGAGTTGGAATAAATTAATAAGAACAATTACGACACTTTTTGCTGTATAAATGAACAATATTTGTCAGCGTTGCAAAACAAATTGGTGATGAATATATAAATCTATGAAATTATAACAAATAATGTTAATTCTTCTGTCAAGGAAAAGAAAATATTTAAATAGAATAAGTTGATCGATATCTTTGTCATATCCCAGATTCGTACAGCGGAGGCCACGATTTCAACGACATGAGTTTGTCTCTGGACGCCGTTGAGGCGCTGGGCTTTTTAATTGCGGGCACATCAGATAACAACAGGTACGAAAAAAATGTCAAATAAATGTCAAATAAATAAGAAAAAAAAAATGAAACAAATATAATTTTTTAAAAATATTGCCAATTCCAGGTAACAACCGGTACATAATATTAGCAATAAATGTATTCAAGAAAATAAGAAAATATGATTTTATATATTAGATGCAAAATTATAGAATTGTGTTTTCAATAATAAGTCTTGAGTCGTTTGTGGTATATGGAGGTTGGCATGGTCAGAAATTGTTTTGGTATGAAAATCCTACCATTTTACCGGAGTTTCGCGCTTGGCGATTGCTATCGAAATTCTGTAGAATATAATATAATTGAAATTGACATTGCACCATTGTTTTTTGAAAAGCGTCTCTTTGGTTTTTGTTTTAGAAGTGTGAAACCTCTGCAAGAGCTAGCTCTCTCACAACAAATGCATTCCAAAAGCGGGTATTCAAAGGTAATTCTAATTTCTGTAATGAATAATTTTTGTGAGTTGTAATAATATGTTGATGTGTCCGTTCTTTTGTCTAATAAGAAGTTTTTTTATATAGTTTATCGTATTTTCTGCACATAACAACGTTGAAAGTTGCTAATTCAATTTCAGCAAGATCTTTAAAGAACTATTTGATAACATTTGTTTAGTTTGTGAAAATCTTATTATTAATTGAAAGCACAATACTGTTGTGATCTTACTTGTATTTTCAAATGAATCTTTGTTTTCTAAAGTTTTATTCTTTGCACATTGCACAATGTTCATACTATCTTAGCCTTTCTATAAATGCACAAAGTATAAGCTATTAAATCATTTGTTCTTATACGTACATGTTTGTCTGACTGCTACCAACATTTCTTTTAAAAACGGTAAGATGAGATTAAGATACGGTAAGCTTTTCATTTGAGACTGTTCTAGGTTAAAGATAATAGGCACTGATAAAAGATTCATGTTTATGAAGTAAAGACCAAGAAAAGTAACAAAATGATTGTCTATTTGTGATTGACATTGACTTCAGATGAATATGGAGCAAAAACGAAGTTCGCGAGGCATCAAAGTCGTGGTAGGTTCATTGAATAGAAAAATACCAATATCGATAAATAATTAAAAGAAATATCAATATGTTCGAAACAAAATAACCCCGCTTTTTAACCCCGGAAAATATCATACATTGTATTGACCATTAGATCCTCATATAATCATTTTAATTTAACATGTTGATCTTTTAAAGCTTTTGCTTTTAATTGCATGTTTATGGATCAGTACCAATTAGTACTTTAGCTTTTACATAAATGTTTATCCGTTTGGAATTTAGCCATTTAGATATTTAAACTTAACATAATTTATCTTGAGTGGTAAGTGGATTTTTTCTAAAACAACAAATTAATGTTGCATTGTAGTGGCAAAGCTTTGCTTTAATGTAAATACATGAACTACTTATATTTGTCTGTAATATAACCTCTTAAGTCTATTCATTTTAATTTTTTAATACCAGAGTGTTTACACGCTGGTATTATAGGGGTCGATCCTAATCGTTTCATACACAGTCCTATATAGCCTTTATACAATTTTTGCCAAAAGCGATTATTTTTGCAAACTCCAACATATAAGGGACGCATAAAAGAGTGCATTATGAACGGACATTTTAAGCATATTTTGAGTCAGCTTTTACAGTGTTTCCTACTTTTGAATGTACCCATATACGACATTGGATATATGTTGGAAACATAAATAGAGGCAATGCTCTCGTAAATGTATACTTAATGAGATCCTTAATGTGTTATGCTTCAAGGTTATATACACAATAAAAGTCTGAATGCCTAATGCACGTATACGCCACAAATAACCACACAAGAGCCACTAATTGACTTTTAGTACGCTGAAGAACTTTTATATAGAACATTAATAATGTTTTACCACAAGTTTATCTCAATAAAGAATTAATAATAAATTTATTAGGATTTCGATTTGAAATATGTTGCCGACGCCTCTCTCTCTCCGTCGCTTGCCGTCGCTTCTCTCTTATTCTTCTCTCTTTTCCTATCTCTATCCCTTGCTCTCAAACTCAATCTCCAAATTGATAAAATTTCGATGGAATCAGGAAGTGAATCGTTCAGAAAAGGGCGTTCGTTGTATCCAACAGTAATGCTTTGATACATATAGATTCCAGTTTATTTACTCCTCATTCTGAAACGAACAAAAAAAATTGATAAAAACTAACAATACGCCCTCCGATATCGTGGGGACGCTCTAATTAGGACTCATATAAAGGTACTGTGTCACCAAGTTCAAGGAAAGGACGTTGCGCCCACGTTGATTTGAAGTCGTACGTTCATGCCATGTGAAGGATTATAAAATAGTTCACACAACTTTCAGATGAAACATGCAAGGTATTTAGAAATGATAAGATTTCTATCTTAGCATTTAAGTTATTAAGAAAGATATAATTTTTCAAAACCTGTTGAGTCGTTTAAATACGTCACTTGGGCGACGATTGACCGCTTATGAGCTTTTCAAATATGATGAAATCTATATACAGGGAAAACTTACCTTATTCGAGTAATTTCATATGTTTATCCAGATTTTAATAGTTGAACATATCATTGTTTGTTTTTTATAAGCGTCAAAACAACTTAGTTGATTGTCTCAAATATCTCGAACTGAAAACGAAATATGAAAAAAAACCTGATTGGCGTGCAAAAAAAGATAGCTACGTATGCAAATTTCACAGAGTTGTGAAATATCAACTGTTGGATGATTTGTTTTGAGTTTTCAAGCAAGTAGGTAGTCAGTGGCTAGATGACTCATAAGTCTTTGCAATACAGTGTCCCATGCGGTGTGATGATTCACAAATTGACCTTGCTGTTGTTTATGCGAAAGACTGTATAAATGCATGCATTATAGTGCTAAACCTCTGTTTTTAAGACAAACACAAAATCTACCTTTATTGAAAATACAGCTTATATTGGCATTTCAAAAGGCTTGTATATTATACTAGATTTAAAATGATTGAACTACTCTTAAAACGCTGGAACATCATTTCTCAACACATTATTCTGGTATTAAAATTTGCTTTTTTAGCCTAGTTTATTTATATTTTTTAAGTTTATGTGTAGAACCAGCATAATTACCGGTAGATATTTATTTTGCGTTTTTTATGTTGTATTTTTTTACCTGTACTAATAATTAATTCATAGCAAACTAATGAATTGATTTGATTACTATTTGCATTATTCATTACAAACGTTTTTTAACAAAGTGTTATACGGATTGGTGTTTAAAATTGCACATAACAAGAACATCTATTAGAATCTCTTTCAAAATAATATATGTATATTATATTGTATTTGTGATAAAACAGCATGTTAAGTCATTTGCTAGATCGCTAGGATACAATTATAAGGAATATGTTAAATGGTGATTGTTTTAATGACTTAAAACAAGAACATTTTGAAGTTTGAAGTTTCATATTATACAAATGTATCATTTTGAATGCGTTTACAAGAGGTGTTCAGTTTAATTTTTGACACTTTTATTTTTGTAATAAAATGAAAACTATGCAACTTTCAAGCTTGAAATTTTAACAGATGTTTGATGTAAGATCGATGTTAATGATATCTAAGTATACAGCGTTTCGGCATACTGCGGAGAGCCCTATCAATCATATTCTTGGTTGGGTCGTTCCCGGGCATTTTGAGGATGCGCTTAAGATTAGCTAGGGTCCGTATGAATGAATTCTGTAGCTCCCTTGTCAAGATGCCACAAAACCTATAATCCATGGGGGCGGTATCAGGTGACTTAGGCCTCCACTCTACAGGTGCAACATAATTTATATCGA
>LQRL01076075.1:9474-23572 GCA_001703475.1 Hydroides elegans
AATATATTGCGGAGTACAATGCAAGTAGAGGCAGAATTATTTTGCTTTTATGACATTCCTATTGCGCATTGTAGACAAAGCAGTCAAATAACAATTACAAATTTAATATTTGAAAGACAACCTAGAGTAGGTTAAAATATATCAAATTGTGATAAAAAAAAGGATTCTATATCATTTCCGGATTAAAAACCTCAATATTTTTGCAATCAAGATATTGAAAAGATAAGCATCCTTACCCTGGTTTTATTAACGTTGGAGGTAACTTTTCTGCAGCATATTTCTCTTCCATCAAAAGAGTCTTTTCTCTCGCATAATGATCATTTTGATCCACAATCTTCCCGTTTTTCGCCAACGGATCCATACTTCTATTTATCCCTTCTCCCTTTTAAAAATTCATGCACTTTTTATCCATTAACATGTTATCCCACAAGTAGACAGTGTTATCCTGTTAGCTTACATTGACGGGCAAAAAGGTTTTATCCCAACAAGATTTATTTTAATTATTCATATCCTTACAGCGCCTGAAAGCCCCTTTTAATAGGGACAAATTTCCCACATGTTAAGCTATGACCGAACACAAAAGGTAGCTCTTACTTTCTTACAAAGGCATCGTCACGTCTTACAAATTAGACCAATGTCACTTGCACATTAATAAGCAAGATAAGTTTTTCACGAATTATTTCTCTTCTATCCCGGCATGACTTCACTAAATACTGAACTAATTAGTTGCGATTTAAGGAGCTACTTTTAATAATGTTTTAAATGATGTTTTCTTTATTCAGGTTTTTTTTTCTTGCGAAATGCGTTGTTGTTTTTGCATGTGCATGGTTTCAGCCCTTTCTGTAAAATGTGTTTATTTGGTAGATCAACTATATACATACTATTCGTACAACGATAGTTGAGGCGTAGTTATTTCCAAAACGAGACTAATTAACCAATCGCCATGGTGGACGATTGTTTTTTTTTTTCATCAAAAATAAAAATGCATTGTTTTATGTTTAAAACAATCCTCTGCATACAATATGAATATATAGAGTTTTAATATTGATGTTTATTTCATAAACTGTTTATACTATGTATCTGTATCCTTTGTTTGTTTATCCAAGATTGTCATACTATCCATTGTTAAAGAAATCATGACGAAAATTAACACTTTTTATTCAATAAAACATAAATGAAAATTATATTTTTTTCCTGTTCAAAGATTATGTCCCAAATATGAAATTACTAAAAATGGTGGAAAGATTTTTTACCCCCTGCTATTTACAGTTAACAATACTTTTGTCTTGGTCCAAAAAAGCTCTTTCTTGCCCTCTCGCATCCTCTGCCTATAAGGAGAAGATAAAGCTTCATAATGCATAATAAACAGCAATAACTCCAGCTCACTACAGCCCCTGGAGTAAATAAATATAAACTGCTCCTCGCAGAAGATTCCTTCAATGTCGCATTTAATCGAATATTTGTCAAATATATGGCTTTTGCCTCGTCTTTCCTCGGCCTTCCTTTGTATGGCGATCGACTTTCCAGACGCGTTCAAAAGACAGTTATAGATTTGAACTGCTTCCTTTTCAAATGTCTAGCTCTTTTACTTGTATGTTATTCCTTTTTTTCTGATCTCAGCTGCATATGCATTGCGAATGAAAGCAAATTGGTATTAAGCATGTTTGGATATTCTTCTGTGTACCGGTGTAGCGTGATATTATTGCCCCCATGATACGATTGCCCCCCGGCAATAGTATCATGGATTTTTGCCGTGATATTCTTGCCCCCGTCATGAGATTATTGCCCCCTATGTCATATGTTTATTTTCATACGGTTCGATATTTAATGTCCAATTTTTCAATTGATATTATGATATAATTTAACATGGATGTGTGATAAATAAATCGCAAAAAAAAAAAAACATTGTTAAAAGGAATGAACTAAAAAAGAGAATTTATATAACTTTTCAAGACTGAATTTTGGGCAATCCATTACTATTTTCAAAAATATATATATTTTTCCGTTATTTTGGATGATTTCAAATTTTACTTTGCAATGCAAAGACTCTCAACTCCTGACCATATAAAATGTTTTTTATTATAGATAATTAGTGACTAAACTGGACATATTAGGAATTAGGATTATTAAAATACGCAGATATTGTTGCTCCATGGGCACTAAATTGCAATTAAGTCACATTATTCGTGTTATAACGATTTTATTTGTCATTTGATATAACAATTATTCATTCAAAATGATTTGGGATAACTTTTATGTAAATCTTGTCTTAAAAACGTGTATTAAACGGACAGGGATCATGATATAGACTTGTTCAATCACTTCCTTGTAGGAATGTACTTTATATATGTATTTCACCAATATTAAGAAATCATTAAACAGCGAGATAAAGCTATATTGACCAATATAGTATACATTATTGTTTAGTACATAAATTAATGTCGACAGACAATTATTTAAATATCTATTTTATAGTATTTTCATAGGGGGGCAAGAATCTCACGGAGGGGGCAAGAATCTCATGGCCTCCAATCTATGACACTTTTGCCGGGAGGCAATAATACCACTATGATACTATTGCCGGGGGCAAGAATTTAGGGGGGCAATAGTATCATGGTACACCGGAAACGCTGAACTTTCATGGCTAGTGCAACCAATTGGGCTAGGATGATGCAATACAATAGTAGTATGTTATAAGAACAAATTAAAAAGAAATATTGTGAAATTAAATTAGTGCAAAGTTTTTTTATGTAAAGTAGGGGACTATGAAAATCAAATCTTGATTTATCTATGACTAACATTTAACAGGGAGAAAATATGATGATTTTTTTTTCTGGAGTAAATTATTTAATTCATGGGGAGAAAAACACACATGTAACATACGTTTTGTAACTTAATGAACGAAAAATAATCCTTTTGGGGACTGCGAATGCCAGTCATATATCGATAGATACTATTTAAATTAGAATTCTCAAATATAAGAGGAGGTGCACTAATTAAGCAATTACTGTGCGTTCGAAAACGAATACCAGCGATTTTTTGCGATTGTAAAAAAATGGAATGTCCTTTCGATATAATTATTACTGAACTTTATATAACTTGTCTTGCTGCAATAACACTCCAATTTGCAAGAATCTACCTCTTTCCTAAATATGCCCAATGTTGGGAATGGGAGTGGATTTCGGGGCTGAAAACGACTAAGTCCCCCATTCACTTTACATGGTGGACTTAGTCGTTTTCAGCCCTAAAATCTGCTCCCATTCCCAACATGGAACATATTTAGGAAAGAGGTAGATTCTTGCAAATTGGAGTGTTATTGTAGCACGACAAGTTATATAAAGTTTAGTGATAATTATAACGAAAGGACATTCCATTTTTTTACAATCGCAAAAAATCGCTGGTATTCGTTTTCGAACGCACAGTAATTACCAATCTGATTGGAAACACATAACAATATTTAATAATACGGACGAACTAACTTATTTGTGTAACACCGGGAGAGCACAAATTAAAGCAATTTCGATGTTTGTCTAATATCACTTATTTTGGCGTGGTAAGGACTTGTATATCACAGAAGATAAATAACCTATAACGATTCCAGATAGTCATATATTTTCGAAAGATATCGAGAAGATTTGACTTTTATTAGTAATCTGGTGAGCCATCGTATGTTTTTTTTTGCAAAACAAAATAATCAACTGATATCCTCGTTATTTAAATTCATCTTCCTCAGTTTGCTAAATAAAATGATTGGAGCCACTTTTGGAATCACATTTTCAGCATCATTCCACAAAAACATATACGTGACCGAATAGATTATGATAATTGAATATCAATAGAATGCACATTTCGAAACTGCATCTATGATGCAATCTCGCATTTGATTGACATCACATTTTGAACATTCACCTGGTTTTTGAATTCCATGAAGAATGTTCCCATTGTAATTAACTATAACGCTCTGACACAATCAGTCGAAATCGACGGCATATACTTGTAGTCCGTGAATTTTTAGAAAATTTAATCACGCTTTAAATTTTACTTTAAGATAGTAGAGGATCATATCAATCTAATTCAACAAACGTCAACACTTTGAAGAAAATTATTAAGGGTAAATAAACAAATATATATATTGTTGGTTGAGTTTGAAAAAAAGTATAGTAGAAGTTGTGGACGATATTCCAATCTAAAACTATCTCTTAGAATAATTATTAATACTTATTGATGCAGTTTGATTTACTGTGTTCTAAGTTTTGCATGAAATATTTTTTCCTCTTAAATATCATAGTATGATTATAATTTCGGATAAGGTTCTGGCCTCACAGGAGGCGAAGGGGATCAAACATAGATGTCAAGCATCGTCGTTACTCGTATGGCCAGGCCCTTAATCACACAACCTGGGGCTTAAACAAGTATATCAAAAAATGACATTAATAAGATACGAAGCACATGTTTAATGCAACCCTAAGGCGGCGTTCAGGACTTTGAGCCAATAGTGAGCGAATAGTATTCGCTGCCAATTAAAGTCATTCGCCACATTAAAGCCCTCTAAATTTCTTTTTGCCGTTCAGGAACGAGCAAACAGTAGCAAACACTAGCAAATTGTTTGCTTTTGTAGTAGCAAACTATTGGCCCCAAATCCATGTTTTTAAATACTGAAGCGAATAGGTTAGCGAATATCCAGTACAACAGCAGGCGATCCTATGGATACCCACAAATCCTAGGTGTTCGATAAAGATCTTCAATTGCTTCCGCATTTCTTTGAGGTTCTTGATACGTTTTGCTACGTCTGCTTATGATTTTTTTTTACGAAAATTAAATCTCACAAAGAAAGTATTCGGTCCGTCAACGATTTTACGTTGACGGACACAAAGTTTGCCGTTACCTATATGATAACATACACAAGACATATAAAAAGAATGATGCAATCAAAAAACACAATTATCTTGAGAAATATGTGAATATATATCTGTATAAATAGTTTAATATAAGAATTAACATGACCCATATATACTTTAAATACATGTAATAAACGTCTTTGTATGTAGCATTTGATCAATTGGCTGCGAGTTGGCTAAAGTCCTGAACTTATGAGCAAATACGTGTTGGCTATATATTGGCCGCCAATAATTGGCGGCAAATATTGGCTTCAAAGTCCTGAACGGGGCCTAAGTACATCGGTCGGTTCAACAGGGAGACAGGAGCGAGCGAAAAGTGAATTGAATTAGCGCTCTAATGTGACAAGTGAATCTGTCTTTATTCACACTGGGGACAGCAGTTTGTCATTCCATCTGTAATCCAAGGGTAGCAGCAAAATCATTTCTATAGGGCTTGTCGATTATTGCGTTTGAAGCATAGTTGTTTCACATTTTGCGTGATTTTGTCCATTTTCGAGCTCTCTGCGAGTAGCGACGGAGATATTTCCTTTGGCAGTTGTCAAAATCTTACTGTGGGTTTATGCTTCAATGGTTTGGACGTAAAAAAATCGGGTCTATCGTTATCCTGTATATTATTTAACACACACCACGATTTCTTGACGTGGATCGCTAATTGCAATCTTTCCTTGGATATAAAGTAATATTGAAGAAGTAAAAAAAAAATAGTAATTTAAGAAAGGGTCGAGAACACACGTGTGCATTTGCTATACCTGAGACAGTTTTACACGATAAATGAGTAGCTCGGATACACCATTCAACTTTTTTGGAAAGACTGTGAGGTGTGTTTCGGTGTAAATTGAACCATCTATATTTTAATATTTGCTGCTTCTTAGTTTAAGCTGCTTAAAACTTAACTATTTTGCGATGCTGAGGACACATCGACAAAAATCAAGGTGAAAACCCAGCCGCACTCAGAATTGCGCTTAATGGACGAACCATAATGAATTCCATGACACAGCCATTGTCATCCCGGGTGCCACTCGAGTGCAAACTGGGTCTAAAACACGACAAGGTTGCATTTTGTGTTTGTGTACAGCATTCCGGGCCAGCGAACACCCTATTTAGGTTACTAATGTAAAAGTCAATAAAAGTATAATGTTACAACAGCATGTGTACCCAACATACACCTGATAGCATTAAATCAAGCATTCAAATTAATGAGGGGTACATTTAGTTAGATGATGCTCGAAGAATGTGTTCGCAGGTTCTCTCGTTGCATGAAGCACCACTTTTTTAAGCGTTTTTCTTTCATATAAAATATAATTAGATATCTAGCCATGGTTATGGGCTTATGTAGACCCATCTGTTAAACGATACAGTGGCGCGCGGTCCTAACTTCTCGATTTCTCTAACGTTTAGCGTTAAGTGTTTAACGTTTAAGGGTTTGCAAGATCAGAATATAGCGTCTAACGTTAAGCGCTTGTGCGTTTAACTTTTAGAGTTTAGCGTTTGATAAAAGGGCATTCTAGAAGTTAAGATAACCGCTCATAATGATGTACATGTGCATGTACCCATTCGATAAGCTCCGTTGTGCACACATCCCTTCGATGCCTCGACAATATGCTTCTCTTGTGACATACGAAATCTCATTTTTCAATGACATTCGATCGCAGGTCAAAGGTGACGCATCATTAGTAAGATATATGCAGTTTATCTAACAGAAAAACGCGTCATAATGGCTTTAAATCAACAACAGCAATGAATGAACAGTGGTAATTTAATACTAAGTCAACTTAAAGGTGTTGAACACTTTTTGTGTAATAGCGCGTCTCGAAATACAATATAGCCCATTGAAATTTAAGAGTGATGGGGGATTATCTAAGCCTGTTTCATATAAACACCAGTTCGAGCTAATTCGTCAGGTTTCATATCTCTATTTCTTAGACTGATACATTCGAAACTTAATATTCGGTGATTTAAATATCTTAATATTCTGTTTTATTAAATATTCTAATTCAGAATAATATCAGAACAGACAACACATAAGCATTATTGTATATGGAACTCACTTTTTATCATTGTTTCGGAGTAATAATGTTTGTCGTATGAATAGTTAATATGAGTTTAAAATGAAACAATAAAATAAATTTGCCATTTTATTTAACTTCGAAACGAATATCAGTTCAGGCAATCGCATATTCCAAGAATGACCATCACATATCCTTAAATTCAAGTCGAAAATATTCTATTAATTACGATGAGACCCAGTTAAATTGCATCTATCCCATAAAACTACGCTAATTGTGCGCTTATGCAATGGTTATTGTGGTTTCTGCGACGGCGTTCTTTGATAACATTTCGCAACGATCGCATTACCACATGCTTTAACTCATACTTTATTCATTAATATAACGCCGTTAGAACAATTATCTAAACATGTCTTAACAATAAGCTAAACTAAGAGCGATAATATAATAAGAGTATCGAAATATAATTTTCTATAGACATATATCAATGTGAGTTTTTTTTTGTTTCAGACAAAATGAAAGTTACAACATACAAAGTAGTTTTACTTGTTAAGCATGTATAATACATATCATTTTTGTGCGTTCCGACATACATGTCTTATGGTAAATTATTTTATCACAGTTATTTTGTGTAAATAATAACAACTCAAACCATGTTTCAGGCTTTGAAATTAAACGAAGCAAAATAATGTTTACCTAAGGACAAATAAACCAATCCACATCAAATTAAAATATTTAAAAATGAATATATTTCATAATCAATGAGATATATACACGAACACCTTTTTCAAAATAGGTTTTGTTAAACATATATAATTCTACGAACAATAAATGACTAAATGTTGATTCATCAAGAAAAATGATGTTGGCTAAGCTTTTTATAAGGTATCGAAAAACCCCGTTTCGCTAACAGCGGTTTGTTACGGTAAATAAATTAATAAATTCTAAATATTTCATTTTTGTGTGGATATATACCCTATGTACCCTACAGCCAATTTCAACATCATATAAAAATGTTAAACTGTGGCCTGCAACAAATCACGTTTTTCAATGTTTTGTAGAAACGATATCAGCACGAAACCAATATTACGGGTGATAGTTTTGTTGATTGCATCAACAATGAAAGATTTCCGAATAAAAAACTTAATATTTGTTAGATCACGAGAGAGATGATAATCTAGATAAAGGAATTCACTGTTTCTTCAATGGCTTCGCAGCAGAAAACACTACGATGAACTTTTATGTCAATAGGAAGAGGAAGAATAAAAATATACAAATTAATTGTCACTTTGACAAAAGTTGTCATCTTCACATGAGTTAGAATTGGAGCTAAATTATATTTGAAAAGGTGATAGATTCACTTTGTACCATACTCCCCCCCCCCCTTCCCATTTAATGATCATAGAAAATAGGTTTGTGTCAGTGACTTAGAATCTAATTAAATAAAATTATTAAGAAGAAAATACACACAATGATAAGGAAGGTTGATCCTAAAATAAGTTTAAAATTTGGAAAACGGTATAAGCGTCAGAACAAAAAATAAAGCAGACTATTCAACTGATTGAAAAACGATTTCATATGAACTGTATTGACATACAGCTTGCGCATTTGACGTTTGACGTCGTCATCAATCCCTTTACAATCACAGCCAACATTCGTACGAAGAAAGAACACATATACCTTAGTGAAATGGCCGTTAAATACATACAATGAAACGTAAAATATGAACAGAATACATCTTAAATGAAATACATATAACTCATTCATCATATTGTTTTGTAAATGCTGAATAAACCTAAAATAATATTTCCTATTTGTTAACGTGGATTTCTACAGCATTTTGTGTATATGTGTACGCAAATAGTTTTACAAATATTGATAATATACCAATATCATATTTAGCAATATATCATAGACAAACTGAAGACAAAAATGTATTTTATACATCAGACATAGGAATCTATCACACAAATATTCACATTGCTATCACGATTCCCACGCCCGTTTTTGCGATTTCATCGTACAAGGTTATTCACTTGACAAGTTACAAAAACTATTATTTATTTCTCAAAGGAGCCCCTTTCATTAAAATTAAACAATATCAAACACATTTCAATATAGAAAGGATCTAATTAGTTGCATAGAAAATTGTTTCTATACCATACTAGTATGTTCCTGATTAAAGCACCTAAAGTATGTACAGACATTTTTTTTAAAGACAAGCGTTGATGCCTTAAAAACTACACTAAAAACAAAATGAGAACCAATTCTATTTGTAAAGAACAACTACATAAGTCATGTAACGCTCGAACAATGAAATGGTAGAATTAACCCCAAACCCATGAAATAAAAGTGAGATTCAAAACATTTCTTAGTTTGTTTTTGCAATGGTTCGAACTAAAGTTTATTAAATTCAAATAAGTTCACAAGTTTGGATGATAAAAGTTCAAATTTATTTTAATATTGATTACGTGCATCCTTCCCGGACAAGAACTCGGATCATTAGTCATAAACCTAAACACATACTTTTTAAAATACTGGCCTCTGAAAAAAAAAACAAAACACAAATGATTCACAAAATTAACTAATAGTGCATGAATTGTATTCCTGGAAACTTTAGTAACGAATATCGACCCGCGCTTCGTCACTGATCTGGTTCTGCCTTTGAGGCTGTTTCCGGGCGTAGGTGATCTCCCCGGTCGGTGGCCACAATAGGTTGTCGCGACACTCCATCTCGACCCACTTGTAGCGGTGTTTCGGTTTCGTTTTGCGTCGAATTGCGTTGATGAAGCGACGGAAGAGGCGGCTCTCAACCAGGAACGACTGAAACAGGGGAAGTATCAGGATAGTATGGAGGATGCAGGATAGTATCGAATCCGGGTAAAAAAAGTCTCCAGCCAAAAAGGTTCCAGCCATAAAGTCTCCAAAACTGACACACTGTGCCAAAAAGTCTCCAGCCATAAAGTTCCCGGCCATAAAGTTTCCAGTTTCCAGTTTCTCTAGATATATGACATGGGCACAAAATATTTATATATTTCATTAAATGCACTATTTGGGCTCAGTAGGTTTTAATTTTATCAAACATATCTTTATATTTAGTGAGCTTTAAGGCTGGTAACTTCATGGCCGGAGACTTTTTGGCTGGAAACTTTTTGGCACATCGTGTCACTTTTGGAGACTTTATGGCCGGATACCGATAGTATCATATGGTTGTTTGATTTATTTGTTTGCAAGGCAACAACAGAGGAGTGCTTCAATAGTTCTAAAGCTGTTTATTAAGATAGGGCAGAGGTCATCAGAGCGAAGCATTAGTCACATTGAAAGTACAGTGGCGAAAGAGTCCCTCCTCGTTATAACATCACCTCCAACAAGCCCCAAAACTGAACTCCTGAAGGGCTAACATTTTTGCCCATTGTACGTGTGACCATAAACAACCCTGGTCACTAATTGGATGCATTATCACTCGTCATGACACTTGACTTTTCCCTATTTGCAACATTTATTGTTCACATCCAGGCTTTAATGCTAATCTTTTATTGGCCCTTTCATTATCATTGAGGGACGAGAGAGAAAAAAAGACACAAATTAATGGTTATTCAGAGAAAAATATAACGATAAGTTATCAATCTCAGACTTTATTGCTTAGTTAGTCCTTAAGGGGCTAATAAGTATAATAAGAATATAGCATGGTGAGCATGGTAACCATAGAGAGCTGATTTATTTGCGGTCTAGGGACACATATAATGAGAACCAAGGTGGTGAGGAGGGTTGGGTGGGGAATGGGTCTATTTTAGAGCACTTACGGTATGTGGCAATGATTTTTTTTTAACGCAAACCAATTGGCAATCTTGAACAATTGAAGTTTAACTGGTTAACTTAGTTATGAGTTGTAAAGAAGAAAATTAAAAAGTATGGAAAATATTTTTGAAATGAAATATTGGACAGAAATAATAAGCCAAAGTTCTGCCCTCAACAACGCTCCCCTCCCCCTCAACCATCCCACTCCAACCTTTTCAAAGAAAAGTTGATGTGATTATTAAAAAGATATTATCTACAAAAATGGTTATTATAACTTTAAAAAAAAAAGATTCGTGATCAATATTAACTGTAATAACCCCATGCTAAGGGTAGTGAACTCCTAAAAACATCCCTTGATTCGGCGACGTTTGCTATGAAAGGGGCCTGCCATTTGAGCAAGAGCGAAGTGTTCAGGAAATGAGTTTATTGCATCGCACTTTGCCTGGAATTGTCACAATTTGGACCATTTGTTCTCATAATAATCTGGCTAGTCATAAAGGTATTCACTTAAGTAACCGGGGTTACTAGGAAATACTATGACTCAAATAGGATGTAACATCTTCCACACTGAAATAGGGCCGAAATTCGCCACTCGTAATAAGTGCACAAGCAGTTTAGGGGCACTGACAGAAAGACGTGATCTTCTTAAGACGCTAACTTACATTTGTAGTAACGGAACTTTATGAAAACAATACAAAAATAGTAAGCGACTAGTTTTTCTAAGGATGCACCATGACTTGCAGGTTGCAAGATTGCCAAATATGACTCTTTTAAAAATTTACAATTCCAACATTGAAGTATCATAAGGAACCAACAACATTTTTCCACATAGCAATGAATGTCTAAAACTTCATGACATTGAAGCGTCAACGAGCGTCAGTTATTCCGACAATAATAAGCCGCATATGTAAAATACTGGAAGATCTCCATTAAAAAATATAATATACTCGTCCTAGTCACAGAAATAGGCCATGATGCCATGATGCCCGATCGTGTCTCGGAGCCTAAAATAATATGAGGTTCATGGCGAGCATATAAAAAACACTGTGACCCTCAAAGCGAGCACTTTTACTGCTAAAAGCCCCCGTGAAAGACACGCTATTTATCTCGATGATTGTCGCTGCGTCGTCATCGCTTAGGACAAGGCGATATAACGGGACGTACGGTAGGGAATAGACGATTGAGGGTGGTCGATCAAACATGACAATCAAATAAGAGGAATTGCAGAGTGTAGCAATGGGACTACCAAGGCGCAAGTATTTGTTATAGAACAAAACTTTTCCTGAAGTTCACAGGTGATCCGCGAGCTCTTAATACATTGGTCGAGATTCCGGATAGATTGACTATATTGGATCCACCAGAATCCAGTATCGATCCTTCCTACAGTGATACCGCACCATGATGCATGCCATCAACAATAATCTCTTCATTGGCTGTAACCATATGTGAAGGCAAGTGCCTTTGTTGTTACACGAATATCCATCAAGAGGAGCGACATTGTCGCATCGCTTCACGTTGAGGTTGTATCGCCGTCGCAGTGACGATTCCAATCAAACCCTTGACATCTAGTTGAAACGAGTGTATGTGCAGTAAAGCCTATCTGGAATAGTGTGATCGGTCTATTGTTTTATGACGCTGATATTTGTATTGAATGAACATATCATGTGAGGATGCGATGACATTTACAGATGGGGTAAAATATGTATCATAAAACAAAATGTCCGGTTTTTTCTCTTCATTTTTGACAAGTTTAACTTGAAAAATACGATGGGTTGCCCCAAAAGTTAGGTCCGTAAAAAAGTAAGAAGCCGTATTTGTGGTAAGCTAATGATGATACTAAAGGGTTTCCATTAAGGCCATGGCGTGGAGAGAAAAAATCTCGCTGCCAACCAAAGCCTTCTTATCTCCCTTTGTCATGCCATCGTTGCATTTATAAAATTTAGAAACTTGCAACAACATCGAGTGTGACTTCGAGTAGTGCGGTATCGTTTAGCAAGGTGCATCCAGTTCACAATGTCAAGCCAATCTCTAAGCTGGAAAACGTAACAATAAGGCATGGGTACAATGTTAAAGTGAGGGAAAAATATTATCCCTATGCAATGTTCCCGACTATTTCCACCTATAAGTCTGTTTTTTTTTCTATGGGGATATCGAGTTCATTATCTTTTCCTCTTATGTAAGCCAATACGGAATTGGAAAAGGGAAAAATAAAACCAGAGCAAAACCTGGTATACATATGTTTATACGGAGATCGTCCGAGTGCACCGATTCATCATTCGCCCAATATCGCTCATCGCTTAAAAAAAAACCACGTGACCCTGTTAGCAAAACATTTGCTTTGGCGATGATACGTTTGACAGTCGGTGGAGATTAGGTTGAAAGGTGCATGAGATATGGCGGGCATCGGGATTGGTTTTATCAAGGAGGCGCAAAAAGCATGACACCTGTTTAACAAGCAAGGCATTAATCATTGAGAAGGTTTCAAAGAGCCGTTATTCAATCGAAAGTGTCAGATCCATAGGTAATCTGCATCGGAAACGGTCAATATGCCAACAGGATAAAAATGGTTTATATCAATTTTAGAAAGAACATACAAAAAGCGACTTCTTTTCCATCATTTCAACTGCATTTCGAAAACATCCCCAAAATACGAAATATATACCTCGGTTTAACGGGGATGATATTGTGATTATTATTGGTTGGGGTGGGATTTACGGGTCAGAAAATATTTAGAGAATGGTGGTCTTTATTACCGCCGAGTCATAGCGCTTTAAGCTGTAACACAAAAATTATTTTTTCAAGGAAGTTATCCCTGATTTAGATATTGACAGCTCAAGAATAGTTTTCCTCCATGTAACTAAAGTAGATATACATGCCATTTTTATCTTAACTTTAACTTGATTCATCGAAAACATGTTAAGTTGCTTGCATCGTAACATTTGATGTAAACAATGGGAATTTTAGTTCTATCGCAGTTTTATGGAAAGGTGGCGAGAACAAAACTCGTATACGTGTATGGACAACTCAAAAATGACTAATAACAAATATGCGATAATAATCCGTACATAGGATAAGAAAAGTTCTTCCTGTCTTCCTCATTTCTATCTAACCTCTATCAGCCTCGCTTTCATTCTAATGATGAAATCTAATGTGATACAATAACGTTTTAATCTGCACTGACAGGATTAGATATACATACAACGCAAAAAATAAGATAAAGTAACTTGACCCCACAATAAAATACACAAATGTTGCGTCAATACGTTGATTCAGTGAAGATAAATAGTTGGGCAGTAAATGTATGGTTAATGACTCAATTAATTTCCTTCAGCGCACATGAAAGACAATGTTTTGACATCTGGAGCGATATTTTGCTTTGGAAAAGAGCCTAGCTGT
>LQRL01076098.1:0-12903 GCA_001703475.1 Hydroides elegans
CATAAGGGATAAAGATGAATAGCTTCATGTTTTAAAATTTGTTGAAATGTGTGTACAAAAAGGTTTGTCTGCATTTTAAAGCAACCAGTGAAAACACTATGTAGCGAACAGGTTATCTGTCTATTCCAAAATAATAATATATCTTCTAATTGGGAAATTGATATGTCGAAAAAAATATAGAATAAATGTTCACCTTATAGCGAGGAAATACAACACGTTGAGATATAAAATAGATATTTTGATATCGATTTTAATGATAAATCCTGATTTTTATACACCAAACATCAGCTTTAGATGTCTTCTGTATAATGTATTGACAACATTGGAATATATTGATAAACAAGAGTGCCAGATGAAAGTGTTAATGAAATTTTGTCCTTAGCGAGGCGTTCACCTTATGGCGAATGGAAACTAAATCTAATGTAAACTTATTGAAAAGGTGATTAAGAACTAATCAACTTATATAATATGTAAATTTATCATATACTGAACGCTTTTGACTGTAAATGGTACAATAAATCACAACACTCAGCAAAAATGATAATACTGTTCGACTGTTAACATGTTATATACAATATTAGATTATAAAGGTACCTCAGTCAAATCTATATGAAATAAAACACATTTCTTGATTAAAGTTCATAGAGTCTAGTAGATCGCATTATGAGTGACTGGATTATATGTGAATTGAATGTAAACTCAAATACTAGACTCTATTGATAAATTACTTGATGCGTGGTCACGCTTGCAAGGACATGTCCATATATGGGATTCAATTAGACAACGATAGACTTTAAAAATGTAGTCATCATCGCATATTTCATTCAATTCCATTATTTATCAATTTGAGAGACAAGCATCGTGCTTAGGGGTCGCTTTTTACAAGTTTTATTCTATTCGCCATAAGGTGAACAGTAGAATTCTTCCAAATATCTTTATTTTACCAGGATTTGAGTTCACATGGGACAACAAAACTAAGTTTTTGAAACACGTATAGACTCCCAAGATATAAAGCTGAATTCTGATTTACGAATTGGAATTTAAATAACCGATTTTCCCATATAAAATGCTTGCTTAAGTTGGAAATGACGGTCCGGGCTCGCTATAAGGTGAACATTTATTCTATAGTGATCCTCTTATAATTGATTTAGATTTATCTGAATAAATTATCAAATACTAAATTCTTTGAAACCTATTCCATAGACCAGTGAATGTCCTTAACTCGCTGTAGTAAATTTAAATATCAAGACCCTATCATGTGCACAGCGTGGAACGATAATGCATCATTTTCGTATCAACAAAAACAGACGGAACCATAAAACACCCCTCTAAAACCAGTCACCCCCATGAAGTAGACTCTTCGGGCAATAGGAAATATTCTTTGCTATAGACTTCAATAATAGATTCTATTGTCACTTTCCAAGAATCAATCAATTGACCTAGGTTTGTTTGTTTACAAATACGGATATGTTAATGAGGGAATTGGTTTAAGTCAAAGAAACCATTCGGGCATAAGAGTTTCGTGAAATCAAACCACTCTCGGGTGCTTCGCACCCTCGCGTGGTTTAATTTTCACGAAACTCTTAGCCCTCATGGTTTCTTCTATACCTCTTTCAAGACACATCAAAACACTTCGAATCAACACTTTTTTCTTATGAGCTCTTTATGTAGACTCTACTTGTATATTTTATAACTCTTGAATACCTCATAAGATTCTTCGTCACCTGCCACAATACCAATAGTTTTTCCTTCCTTGGTTCCTTTCTTTCCTGGATTATCAACTCCGCATTGGATCATTTGGTCAAATGTGAATCCTTTCGAGGTTACTTGGTCACGGAGCCGGGAGTACATCTAGGAAGACATTTAAACCTTGTGATGTTATTTTTTATGTATATCTTTTAACATGAAATAAAAATTTGTCAATTTTATAATCATCATGGAGAATTGGTATACTAATGTACTGTGAATCTCGCTAGAAACACTTTGTGCCCTTATAATTCAAAAACGACAAATGCAATACACGGTCGAATACAGTATATTTTTGGCATTGCAAATTTTTAACGAAAAAGTAGGGATATTTGTATATAAATAATTGTAAAACATATGAAATAAAAACGATATTCTTCATATTTTTGCCGATTTACATCTTGAAATAATAACATGCCTCTGAAGAATAACCCCGTTCTTTTGTCTTTGAATAATAGAGACAGATTCAAGTAATAGAAGAAGGGCACCCCACGGCACATTTTTCAAAAAGTTGTTAAATAACCTTAAAACAACATTACAAGTATGAACAACAACAAAATAATGGTTTTCGAAAATTAAAATTTTGCAAAAAGGTGTTCATTTTTACAAGCCAGCTGGGCTGCTCCTCCTTTTCTAGTCAGCTTGGAACAGAAAAGGAACACCTTTTGCGAATATTGTAATGATGAATATAACTAAATTACCTACCATTTATTGTAAAATAACAGTTTATTATACAATTGCAAGCAGGTTTAATCAATTTTGAAATAATAAATCTCAATATTCATTATGACAATGACGAAATTATCAAAAAAGGTGTTCCTCAATCTGCTAAAATCTCCAAGCTAGAATGAATTTCCTCAAAATTTCCAAGCCAGCTGGAATTTGGGGGGGGGAACAGCTTTTGGGGGAACAGCTCGTGAGGTACTCTTCATAGAATCTAGAATCAGTACATAGAATTAGTCGCACCTTAACGGACACATGAGTTCACCAAGACAAACCATTCAATCATGTAGACTTCTATATAAGGCGAAGAGAATGTTAAATATATATTTTTTAATTTGTTTGCAATTTCTGTTTATTAATGTCTACGAATTTTCGGGCGAGAAATATAGTGAGAATGAAAGTTCAAATATAAAATGGAAAAATATATATAAGAAAAATATACAACAATACAGAAATATGTTCACCTCACCCACTCTTGCCCTTTCTTTGGTCAGCCTAATGGTTAACCAATATCTGGTCAATCAAATATAGTCTAGACACATCTAGGGTTTCCTACACCAAGCGAACATTCTGAAATTTCTGCAGCTTTTTTGAGGCCGTTTCTAGCGGAATTCATAGTACAATAGAACATGTAATACGGGCTTTATTATAGGAGTATCTCATCTTTCAACATTTATATATGCTTTTTTATTTTCACTAATATGTGTTTTAGGAGTTCCAGACAAATAGGCTGGGTTTCGGTAATATTCTAGGGTACATTTGTTTGTTTTAAAAAGTTTTTTAATCGAAATCAAGATTATTTGAGCCCAAATGTATAAATACAGATACCAAAATATAACATATATGATAAATCGATACCCAATCATTACTCACACATCGAATCTCAGTTTTTCTTTCCAATAACATATAAGGTGCATTTGATCTGCTAATTAGAAGGTTGGGATGGAAGCAACAGATAGTTTGTAATTATTGGAAATATGCAAGCATTTTGTCAATCACACCAACTACCCAAGAGTAAGGCCGCGTTCACGCACACCAAACACTTTTGCAAAAATAATGCAAAAAGACCGTATTTTGCGTGAACAAAAGAGATAACTTGCTATGTTATTTTTGTACAAAAGTGACTTTTGAGCTTTCGGTTTTTGAGCTTTTATTTTCGGGCTTCTTTGCTACATGAAAGCTCCTTTATGTTATATCACCCAAGCAAACTAATGTAGTTAAAAAATATAATTTCCTCTCTGAATAATTTCGTTCCACAGCTGCCCGGTTATGCGAATCACCTACACAATTCCTCCCTTAACGATGCACTGACAAAGTCCTATCTATTGAAATAGGTAAAATTATAGATTCCTACATATAATAGATAATAACTTAAACCTATCCAAATTAAAACCTTACAACCTTGTTCAGTGAACAAGGACCTATGAAACTGGAGAGGAACGTTTTTTTTAATGATCAACCGGAAGCTAGGAATTATGCAGTGAAGGGTCATGAGATATTTTATAAATTTACAATTATCTTGCTCGGCTAAAGACTCCGTCCCGGCGAAAGGCCCTACCATATAAAATCCCCCTGTCTTAAGTTAGTATTTAATTTGTCGAAATAATTACGTCAATTTAAGACAATGGTGAAACGTTTTGTTTTGGTGCCAAGGCAATGTCAAATTCGGGGTATAGAACATTACATTTCCGATTGTGCTCTTTACCTTGACGAATCGTTGTAATGGCTTGATTTTAAGGACTTGTGATATTTTCTTTATTTGACCTAAACCAACGTTATAACCGCGATCAGTGGACGTCGTGACGTTAAATTTCTTGATATGAACACTTCATTAAATTAGGTTTATCACCGCCCGACGATACAAATTCAAGGCAAGGACAAATTGTGCAGTCATTATAAAATAACGTCGTTCTAACGTAACGTCTACACAACCTCGGGGTTAAATGAAAAATTATGCGAATGTTATAAAATGATATCATTTCGAGGTAGTTACTAGGCGCGTCAAATTGACACTTCCTCCATTTTATTTTTTTAGGCTAGACGTTTCAGCGTCCTCGGCGTGTTAATTCATGCAATAATTTGCGACTGAATTTGAACACAAGGTGAGTTTTCCTGCAGCTACGCCATTTTGATATGATTACAAGATTCGTCACATTTATATAGCCGGAATTTCACCAAGCCAGCAAGAATGGAGGGGTTTTAGGATGGGCATTTCGCAACATATTCTTCCGATCATGCAGTAAATTGAAATTCGTTAAAATGAACTTAAACACGTAATATCTTTTAGAAAGCACATATATGTATAACTTAAATATGCTCTACTGCATTATATTACTGGGCATTCATTTTAACTGTAATCTCTTGTATTGAATTGAGTTTAAAAAATAAGATAATAGGTATAACAGTTGCTTATCATATTCACTGATAAGAACTACTCGATAATACAATTAGACGATACTTGTACCCTGTCTGCAAGTTACATGTCTCAACTATTGAATTAATATCATGACTTGAGTCACGTAAATTTATTTAGATAAACCTATCATACACATAGTATTTAAATTCCGGTATTGAAAACTCCCCCACTCGAATACCCCTACCCGAAAATAACCCCTGGAAAATAATCCCTGGATAAACTTTCTACCTAATCAAGCTCCCTCCCCCTCCCTCCACACACAGCCCAAATATTCATATAAACGTAATTTTTATATCATGAGCTCATGCCGCTCATTATACCACGTGTAGTATTTTTTTTATTTCTAAAGAACTTTTTTTACAGAAAACGCCGGCGTAGCGCAACATGGCAACGTCGTAAAATGAATTTGCATTTCTTAAACTACAAATGGAATAAGGTTATGCATGGGCTGGTATTGTCGCCACTGTAGTGTATCTTACGTAGACGCCACGACAAATTAAAACGTGATAAACACATTAATAGTATATAGTCGCACGGTTTATTGTGGTTTTTCGAACATATGAATTCTGTGTTGTTTCTCAAAAAACGTAAGCATTGCGTTGATTTTACGTTCAATGTTTACACGCGAAAACAGAGTTGCCGATACTTCGGCGTAAAACTACTTTCTAGGGAAAACGTCACCATTCATTAATCAGAATCTAAAACCATACAACAAATTGAATAAATTCAATTAGACAAAGTTCAATAAGCGATATACAAGTATAGTTGAATAAAGTTGCATGTAAACCTACCCCGGGAGTCAAATACTCAGCCAACAAATTATTATGTTGGCTCAAATCTGGAAAGTTGGCGCTGGCCGGGTATTTCATATGCACATTTGAATGCCAATTTCTTGCCAATAATGCATTTTCATTATTTTTATAGTACAATCCTAACCCGACTGCTCCCGTTGTGGCAACCAACGCAACCCTTTTTGGGTTTGCTAATTGCGACATGAAACTCATTTTAATTATTTAATTTATTTATCCAAAAGGTTAAAATCAAAATGCAATTCGGTTCTTTTTCGACGGGTGTTGCTCTATGGTCACAAGCCGGTAACAGTGACATAAGGTGAGCTCAATATCAAGACAAAGTCAGTGAGTGGGGACTCACCAGCCTCGCTTTCGAAATTCATTGATTATAGATTATCCTTATCTTTATTAATTATCAATAGCTGAATATGGAAATAAGTGATAGAAAAAAGGTGTGATGAAATTGTCACATCTCAATAAAGATATAAACTTCTTTATATGCACCAGGCTACCATATGATAGAGAAATATACATGTATGTTGAAGGCCTAGGGTCTTGTGCATGCTGCTTATGCGCCCAAAGACGTCCCTTTAACCCTGGTATGAAGGCACGAATGGAATCGAGTTTTTGCCCAATATCATATATGTGTATATAGTGTTGTGAAGGTGGGGCTTGAGGGAGGAGCCCTAGGGGCAGGCACCATAGCGTTTCTAAGATGACCAGTGTACCACCCACCTCCCACCGCCACAATTTGGCCATTTTGGGAAACCCCCTCTTTTCGATTTTAAACAACCTATTCAACATCTTGCTAACGGATCGACTCATGTTTGACTCCAAACAGTAATATATTCTAGTTAATATGATTTTATATATAGTTACTCTTCACAAAACAGATAGATATGTGCTCATTTAATTTAAGTGTAGACCGTTATTTAAGAATTCAACGCCAATGCCAAATACATCGCAAATACATACATAACCAAGACATGATGCCACGATAATTATATAATTAAGCAACAAAATATAAATATTATCCGAACGCTCCAAACCCATTATTTTTCGTCCCAAATGATAGGGATTGGCCACGTCAAGACGGAACTGGTAGGACCTTTGCTGATCCTGGTCGAAAAATATGAAAGAGGGCATAAATGAATTGGCGATCTAAGAGAGGACCTCATCCAAAACATCGCACTCATCATCTCAATCTTAAAATAGCACATAAATACTTAAGGACAAAAAAGATGCACCGTTTTGGATTTTGCTAATAAATCAATTTATTTCGGCCCAATTTTTATGAAATTTGGCAAGTACATTTAATAGAGTGTCAATAACCATACTCTTCATTGATTTGTCAATACTCTGTACCAAAATGTCAATACTCGATCAAATGTGATGTAAACTATATCGGGTCCTGTGGTCATATACGCTTTGTCTATGGCGGCGAAAATCATGTCGCTGTATAGTATAATAAAGGGAAATATCAAGTCAAGAAGAAAAATTGATGGCGACCTAAGATTAAAGATGCCACGATTTTCCGAATTGAAAGAGAACGAGCTTTAGGCATGATTATGGGTGGAGCCTCACACAATGTTGTTGCAAGGCATTTTAACGTCCATCGGACAATAGTTAAACGTCTAGTGAAATGTTTAGAAAAAATCATATCGACCTGCGATCTTCCCTATTCCGGTAGGCCGCGAGTAACGAAACCTAATCAGGATCGCAAAATTCGCCCAACACAGACTGGAAATATGTTCGGAAGTGTCGTACAGACAACAGGGGCATTTCATGGTTGGAATTATCCGAGGATAAGCGCGCCAAACCTAGTTAACGATGTTTGCCTGAAAATTAGATTCGGCTACGGAGAGCCTTCGTAGGTCCCGTCCGCAATACCCGAAGACAGCGCTTACAGCTCCAATGGATCTAAACCACACCGGGAATCCTGGTATAATAAAAACCTAGAACGATGACGTGTTTATTGACGACTCGCGACCTCTATTGTACCATAAATTACGCACGACTGCGGGTCTACCGAAGACCGGGAGAGCTGTATTTTTTACCCCTGCGTCCAGCAGATTGGTGGTTCACATACCAGATCAATAAACGGATTACGTCGATGCCAAGATGTATATTCCCAAAGATCGACGTATGGGTACCCATACACGCTACAAGCAATCATGAGTTGGTAAAGGTTTAGAAACCTGAAATTGGAAAATACCGGAGCGTGTGATATAATGTCTATTTATGATAAAGTTATCTATATCAAGAACATGAAATTTTGTAACAGTATTATAGACACATTAGTCCATCTTGTGTGTAAATTTGAGTAAAATCCATTCACTTCTTGTTTTTATATGAATTTTTACTTTTAACTGTGCAGAACTTTTGTCCTTAAGTATATGTTAAGAGCGCATATATGTAGATGTATAGGATTGTGCCTACAATGGTTGATATGAAAAACTCGAAAAAAGTCATGCATTAGAACCTTCTGTTTACGGGTGCATTTTTGGACGGGATGCCAAAGGATGCATGAACTGTATTAATATATGTCAATGGTTTTGATACAAATGGTAAGCTTCGATACCACATAGAATTCCGTGTAAATACATCTTTGCATCGCGTGGTTATACGACAACGTTGCCTTGTGGAGTTTCATATCAGTTTTTAAGTGTTATAGCCTCTGTGCAAGACAAACGCTAGTTGAGTTGTTTATCATTTGTGTCGTGTAGCCTTGTAAACATTTTTTTTTATTTCATGGGTAGAGCTATCACGTATTATTGGAATAATGGCGTCTTTGAAAAAAAAAAAAACATTTTTAACATACAGCATGGGGTGCAGAATTAAAATATAGAAAATATGGCACTTGTTAGGAAAACGATGCAGTTTATTTTTTTCTATCATCAAGTAAGTATTTTCATATAGGATTGTAATATTTAATGAATTCGTGACTTGTATGTTTTATAACAAAAACATAAATCAAACGACCTCTAAAACGTATGGAATAACCAGGATTCAGTACAAATTATTTTGGTCCGGGTTGTGGTACATAGTTGGAGCTAAGATGAGACTTATCAGATAAGATCAAGTTCATTTATCGATACATTGTCGATAATGGTCAACTGATATGTTTCTGTATGTATTCATTGATAAGTTTTGATTCATCAAAACCTATTGACCGATACTTTTGACTCCAAATCAGGTTTATTGCGTCTTTAAAACTTGGTATTTCCAAAATGTAATTTTTTATTTTACATACGTGTTTTAATTTTAGGAAAATGGTCGAATAAAAAACTGAAGATATACAGTTTAGTGTTAAAGTAGCAGCTTTGATAGACTGGATTTGCACTATCGGTCACATACACATATATTTCGGTTAACTAGAATACCATTATGGGTTTAAGCAAATTTGGAGGAAATATGAATTCAAATATGGATGTTAAAAAACACAGAATGAAGTGTTTTCTTATATTTCTCAGTTGAATAATTTATATAGGAAATTATGTTAAATACATATAAAATGACCATGCATTTTCTAAATTTAGTATGCAAGATATTTTGCACTTTATCACATTTGACAACTTGTTCCATCTTATGACCGTGTAACTGAACATATTAAAGATGTCGCCTGTCATACCTTAGCCTCATTTTGATAGATTACTAAACGTTTAGGATTTCTACTTCACTTTTCACTTGACGAAGATTGTTCAAATGAAATCTCACAAGAACGCAGAATTGAGAGAAAACCGTCATTGGATTCATAGACAATCATAGACAATCATCATGTTAAAAAGTGCATTATTTTCTTTTAGAGTATAGCAAATTAAATTAGATTAATTAAATCATTCATTCTTGAAACGTGTGTCGTGGTTTACTCATTTTTTACCTGTTCATCTCTTACGCACTCAAAACATTGATAGGTCATATGTGCTCAAGTTCGACCAGACACTTTTTTAAAAGAAAAGACAATGTCGTTATTTTTCGAACATCTATGCACATATTTCAAATCGCTATTCAAAATTTCAAAATTAACTTAATTGTGTTTTAAATATAAATCATATCAAATTTTAAAAGATAATGCTAAATATTTAAATTACCTTCTGTTTTGATATAAGCAGTTATCAGGTCGAGGATGTCAATATTTTAGGACATCCGAATATATTCAGACGCCCCTACGAATCCGCACATCTCATTAAAAAGGGACGTCCTCTCTTCTGTAAAAGTATAATTTTATTTCTAAGCATTAGAATATATGAAGTTCAATGTGATAAAATGTATGGCAACGATATTTTTATAACAAGACTACCTATTGAACCTATTTGTCTTTAAAAGAATTCATCCATGTTTAAGATAGATCTCGATCCTTGACATATATAGCTTAAGACATCTACTTGCACCCATACTTAAATGTGTAAGTACATATATCTTAACCTAAAATTAAAATATCCATATTTATATTCATATCTATATCAACATGGCGATGACCTATTGATATACATATGAAGTATAATCTATCATTATAATCCTAACATAAAACCTTCCTAAATCCCAATCTTAAATCAAATCGAAATATACCACTGAACCATAATTTCACAAAATGTTAAACCTGTGAATTAAGGCAATGATGGAGTTACGGACATTTATTGTAGCGTTTTCGCTCATTGCAGTTACACAGTGTATGTAAAACATTATCTTTGTTTCAAATTACGACAAATGCATTTTGAAAATATTTCATCAGGGTTAATTTGAGTATTTTGTTTAAAGAAATAATATTATGAGTTTATACAAATGTATGTATATCGCTCGAATAGGTAAAAATAGGAATGCTGTCTCTTTGCCGGTACAAGGAACACCGGCTATCTTTCAAATGCATTAATAACACCATTTTTAATAATAACAAGACATTTTCTTAAAAGACACATAAATTACTTTTCTTAAATAATTATCAAAGTATTAATCATTTTCTTCCAGGTGCACATGATGCTGATGATTATGAAGACAAATGGTTGGCTGAATATTATGAAATACTCGAAAATAACGCAGATCTGGTAGATGATTTTGATGCATCTTTGCAGAATGAAGACGACGGGGATAAGCACTATTTTCCTATCCCTCCGTTCACATGTGACGTAAGACTAAACTGTGATTGATTTAAGATTGAATCGTAAAGTTGCAATATTAGTTGTTTATGCAATATCATTTTAATAAAAACAAATTTTCTTTAAATATAGATATCGGTTTAATTCATATTCATATTCATTGTTATATCTAATTAGATATAATACAAAAATGTATGTGTGTGTGATATGAATGAAAAGGGACAGATTGATAACATTAATGAAACGAACTGTCAATAGACTCTATTTCTCTTGATATATTGTAGGTGTCTTCTGACCACGAACAACCAAAGTCTGTTCATGAACTGAGGCCAAGTGACATCAAGGTTCTGGCTGCTTTAGGTACAGTTTATATACGTTTAATAATATAATATAAACATATTGTTCTCATAACTGTTGACTACAAAGCCCAAACAACTGTTTTCCTATAATTTAGAAAATGTAACATTTTACTGTGGGTATGATGCCTTTCGAACACTATTATCAAAGCTGAAATCGTTGCTTTAACACAATTTCAATTGTATTCATCCTAATCAAAAACAAATATATTGCGTTTTTTTTAATCAGGAGACTCCATAACTGCCGGTTGGGGAGTCGGTGCCGACACTATGGCAGGCGTTCCGATCAATAATCGTGGATTTTCCTGGAGTATCGGAGGCAATGATACGCTGAACACCTCGCTCACACTGCCAAATATTTTCAAGAATTTCAATCAGGATGTAACCGGCTGGTCATGGAGCAGGTACATTGTAATTGCAATTGACATTACTGAGTTTACTGATTCACATATTGATTGCATTTTACAAATCTATATGCTTAAGTGAAGTTAATTTTAGCGTAGAATATAAGCGGATATCCTTTGTCGAGACGGAGTTAAGGTAACTAGCACTCCCCACTACGTATAATTCACACCTACATGTACATGTACATCTGTATATAATCCATACATTAATACTTGTTTTTTTTTCACATAAGGACGCCCTGTATTACTATCTTAGATATCCATAAAAAAGTTTCATCTTATTTGATATAAAATAATGAGAATTACTGTAATTTTAGGCCAGTGGTACTAGATCGAAACGACAGCCACTGTGGAAATGCCATGTACTGTGAGCAATTGAATGTGGCTCGAGGTGGAGCCACAAACCGCCAAATGAAAGATCAAGCGGAACATTTAGTGGAAAAACTATTAGATAACAACAAGACCGAGGATCATATAGATGTTGATAACGACTGGAAGCTTGTGACACTATTCATTGGAGGAAATGATTTGTGCCGAATTTGTAACGACTGGGTAAGTATAGATTTAACAAATCATGTAGACCCCACAAACAGTAATTGAGTCACCGTGACCAGTTTTGGGGTCAGTTACTATTTGTTATAAAAACAGCATGTTATATACATTTTTGACACAAAAAATGATAAAATCATGGCCACGCTAATACAAAAGCATTGCCATGGTTTTATTTGCTTAGTAAAATATTTATTTCATGCTATTTTATAACAAATAGAAAGTGACCCAAAATCTGGTCGCGGTGACTAAATAACTGGTTGTTAGGTTTATATAAACAATGTATATTCAAGTTGAGGACGTAGCTATCTGTAAAAAAAAATCACAGTCAAATAAATGAACTGATATCTAAATCCATGCTTGCAAGGATATTACAACATGCGATGTACAATTAATATACAATTAATACACAATTAAATAATACAATATAAAAATACAATATACAATTAAAAGATTTTATTGCTTTTTGAAAAATAGGACAGATACAGTCCAGAGGTCTATCGAGATGGAATAAGAGATGCTTTAGACGTATTCCATGCCCAACTGAACCGAACACTGGTACAAGTCGTTCTTGTGTTCGATGTCACTCCGTTGGAAGAAGTCAGTACGGGAGTCGTGTGCGACAGTTTGCACTGGTAAATATTAATTGTTCAAATTATATTTTGTATTATGAGGGTTCAAATTGAGTATACGTCTATTCTTATTATATGAGCTATTTATAGGAAAATCGTTGTCAGATCATCATGCGAATGGTTCTCAGGGGCGGATCCAGAAGATGTTGACTCAGTGGCGCCAATTAAGGACATATAGATCTGCTCGGGGCAT
>LQRL01076123.1:0-13326 GCA_001703475.1 Hydroides elegans
ACAATTACCGGGGCGGCTGCGACACAAAAACAAGGAGTCTACTAACTACCGCCCGTGATTTCCTTTTGATGCGGAAGTTTTTCTTTCTCAATGGAGCACAAGGGAAAATTAGCCGGTCGGACAATTAATATGGTAATCAGACACTGTCTGATTCGATGACAGTGAGTGGAGAGTGATTTATCATTGATTACTCATTCTTGCTTGATGTGGGAGAGCTGGTGCTGACGCAAATGTAGTAAATGGATATCGGATATGATTGTGAAATATAAGTACAGTGGTGAATTTGCGAAAAAAAATTGCCCGTATTTTGTATATTATTCTGTCCTCCCGACCGCTGTGTCCTCCTGATCGAAATTTGGCAACATTTCCCACAAGTTGAAACTTGGCCAAAAATGTCCCCCAAGCTCCACCAAGTTGTCTTCCCAGGACCAAGATACCATCCACACCTATGCCGATAAGTCCTCCCCACTAAATAGTCCCCACCATTTTGCCCTCCCTTGACCGAGATGATGGACCGAATTGTCGGGAGGACGAAACGATTCGATGTTTCTCAGCTACAAATCTCTTGATTTGAGGTTTTGGTGACCAAATATGCCACTCATCTATGACCAAACCATAAAGTCCCTCCTTTGATAGTGCCACACACATGCCACATGTAGAGGAAAGGCCGTATGTTGCTTCCGGCGTGAGTGACATTAGAGCCACAACGTTTTCTTCTCATTTGTTTTCTTGGAGAGTAGCGGGGGAAGGATTGAGAAAGAAGTTCTCCAACCTCCCTCCAGTGGAAGATAAATCAGGCGGGTGTATGATGTGCAATTGATCTTAAGAAGATCCTTTTGAATTGACTAGGATTGGAATCGAATTTTGTTTTTCAAGATTATAACCAAACGAAAAAAAAAAACATTCAAACGTTACTGATTTTGTTAAAACATTTCCTTCTCATTTGTTATATCTGGGAGAAGTGTCTGAGGGGAGGGGGTAGTGCTAGGTTCTCCCCACCACCAGTTCCCTTCAAGAATACAAATAAAAAAAATGTTGTAAGAAATTAGGCGTGTGTATGATGTGAGATTTATCTTTCAAAACGTAAGCGACGTTGTAACCGGAGATCAACTTAATTGTCTTCTCATTTATTCCTTTGGAGAGTAGTGCGGAGAGCGAGGAATGGTGATGTGGGATTTATTTCATCAAAACGTTTCATATTTACGATAACTGAACCAACTAAATAGTGTTGTTGTTTCTAATATAAATAATAATATAAAGATAAACAATACTCTTTGTACTACTACTTGTTATCTTACTAGTCAGCCATAACATTTTTCGCCTTTATTATCATGTAAGAACTAACAAACTACTCAAACCCCTACCGCGATGATTGTGTGATGGCCATTGATCAAAGATATATCTGTATAAACGAGCACTGCATTTTTACTTTCGAACTGACGAGTTATTTTGTTGAATATGAACACTTCTCTCGTCTGTATGAGAAATGGGATTGAAGTAGATTTCTAATATATAAACAAAATCATAAACACAAGATGTGATTATCAAACGCAAGAAAAAAGGAAACTAAAATCCAGCATATGTGCCATACACGTAGTATATCAGAGCATCAAGACTGTTATTCGTTCTCTTGAAGGTACTTACACACCTCATCCCCCGACAAAAATCACCCTCAGAAACACACACATAACCCTCCCCCTCCTACTCGCAAGAAAAACCTCACCCTCAATAAAAAGAGAAAAGGACATACCATGACATATTTTTCAAAACGTTCTTAAAACCCCGTAGAACGTTTGAATGTTTTCCAAGTCAGCCGAGAGGTTGAATTACTTGTAACATATATCAGATCATTGGACCATTTCAATAAATATAGATTAATTTCCAAATAATTATGGTAATTAGTTAATACAAAAAAGGGAAGAAATTATCCAAAAAATTCTCTCTCAGACTGTCTAAATATTCAAGCTAGAAAGTTTATTTATCAAAATTTCCAAGCCAGATGAAATACATATGTATGTTGGGGAACACTTTTTTGATGAATATCTCGTGGGGTACTCTTCAGAAATAAGATGAATGTGTGATGGTAATTTATCTTCGCAGATTTCTTTGATATAACGATTCTTGCCAAGAGTTGCACCTAGAAAAAAGCCATAGATTCTATTGACAACTGAGTATGGACTTGTATCCATAAGGTGTCGCCGTTTTATATAAACATGCCAAGCTAAATTAGGCACACGAAATGATTAGCAAAATATTAACAGTTAGAATCTAAGATACAAATGACATTAAAATTCGTTCTAATGCATATAGCATTTTCTCGTAAATCCCTATTTCATATATTTACCTCGTATTTATATTGTGTGTATGATTTCCTTATTTATAAGTTTATTTGTTATTAACATGAATTATGAGATAAGAACTAATTGAACGAAATCTGTTGTTTGTATCATAAAGTGAGCTATGATTTTTTTAAATTCCTGAAAGTAGTATAAAAATGAGAGTTCAACGTCAATTAGACATAGCCTACATATTTTAAACTCCAATTTTTGTACTACTGTGTAAAATACTGTATTGAGCAACTCTGTAACTGAACAAAATGATATCGAATCATTAACCGGCTCGTTGGAACTACCCCACTCAGCAGCGGATATGGAATTGCTTAATTATTCCGTATTGTATCTAGGATGTATTTTATCTTAATCAGAAATGTATGTCAATGCCATTAATTAATACTAGACTATCAATGATTAAAATGGTCTTTGAAATAATGCAGTTGTATATATGATTGATTTGTTGTAGCATACTTCGTACATAAGAAATGGTTTTATTGTGTATATCAATAAACCTATATGATTTCAGCCTGAATATTGTTACTATGACTGAGTTCATATTTTTATAGATGATATACAGTGCTTAAAACGTCTAGGCAGTTAGATCATATTGTTTTTTTTTAAGATAACTAATCTAAATATTGCCAAAAGCCATAGTTATGTATTAGTGTGGACAAGTCAATAAAACAACAAGTTTTGGCAGTATACGTGTTACAAAATATAGCTTTATCTTTCAAATATATATTATACAACACTCTCATACAGTACCTCACTTTTAACATTTGAAGATATTTAAGAATCGCAAACCGATCTAATCAACAATGAACACTGTAAAGCTGAGATCATTTTATCACACTGATGAGCAATACATTCCAAACTTGTTTTAAAGTAAGAAATGCAATTCATACACATTACTCGCTCGCCCCTTCCCGACTTTTTTATCTAACTCCCCTACCACTTATAATATATTGCAAAGTATATGTATTTTTGGCTTGTTAATTCAAGCCAGTTCGGTTATTGTACAACAATGTATAATATTTTGGCATGCCAGTTTTCATATTATCGACATTTCGAATCAATTTCATGAAAGTATGAAGTTAGTTTTCTTCAGTTTTTTCCCCGCAACTAATCTTTACTTTGCCTTCATTACAATACCTTTAGATTGCACGCTAATTTATATGTTCTTCATTCTGATTCATCATGTATAAACTGGATCATTTCTTATAAAATAAAATAACAATAAAGAGTAACATATTTTGGTCAAAATGGACGGTTAAAAATGTGACTATAGTTATAAAATAGATGGATAATTGGTAATAATTAATTGTCGTTTCCTTACATGTGCGTTTGAATTTTATCTTTACAAAAAGTTTAAATATTTTTTTTTTCAAATTTACACAAATAAACTTCAGTTATCAAAAATAAACTAATTAATGAATATTTTTTTATTGATTTTTATGATCACATTAATTACCCAGAAAAAACATTTCTGTTACAACAATGGTAGACTGTTCATTATGAGCCTTATTGAACATCCAAATAAGAATATACTGTCATGTTAGAATCTTAAATTTCATTACAACATAAAATTATATTTGTCAATACTGTAATACGTTTTTCGACTTATAGATCAAACACTGCTGCAAAATTAGTTTAGTTTCATCCCCAATTAATTTGTAAATTATACCTGTATGTCATTTTATAGCTATGATCGCCTTATTGCTATGGAAACGGATATATGAATAAAAACACCATGTTTTAAGCCTTAAACTGACTGTAGCTGTGCAATGGCGCCCCTCGTCTATTTCTTAAACTTTTATACCAAAACAGTTATTTTTTGTTTTATAAATTAAACACAAGAACCACATTTGACATCTGCCTTGATCCGCGTCTCATTAAATCTTAGCTCAATCTTAGCTTAGCATATTTTAAAACATTGGCTTTCCCACTCAAATTTTAATTTGATACGCACCTATTTTAACCTAAAGCATCGTGTTACCGCTTGACCGAGCTTATACAACCTGCATTGAGCCCCCCACACCCCCCATCCAACCGTAACCCTAACCCCGCCTTACGCTTGCTCAATACTTTCTTTTCTAAGCTTCAAATAAAACCATAAAAGCAAATGCAACTTTAAACGTCTGTATAGAATTTTGAGGAAAATTCCCCCCGTTCGCTCGTATACGTAATACTATATATAAATAAACTTGGCGCCACCCGTTCGCGATTATGAGTTATACCATTGACGCCCCAGGTCCAATTTATGCTTGATCGGTGAAAATTCAAGGTCAAAAAAGAAAGTGTCAGGTAAGTTTGGCCCATGTTGACCGCATTATCATACAACCTACACCCTTAAACACCCCCTTTTATGAATTTCTTTTATGCTTGCTCAATACTTTCTTTCCTGAACTTCGCCGCATATCCCCATAACAAAAACGGATGCATTGGCTTTTTCCGACTCGTCTCTCCGCACTGGCTGACCTCTATAGCCGTTGATTGACCTTGAGGATAGAACTGTGTCCTTGACCCGTCGACCCCTTTAGGTCGGTGTCTCGGGTTCATTTTGGTACAGTAGATATAAGCGTAGATAAGAGATAAGATAACGACTAAACCGCCTAATACTGCGCATGTAATCAAGAGGGTCATACCAGCCTCCATTGTGTTTGGATGATGGTATATGAAGCACCATAGAAAGTAGAATATTAAATTAGTTTATCTATTTATCTTATGTTTACTGTTCTCAATGACGTGTTAAAACCACCATACAGTTTAGTATTTAATTATAACTAATACTAATACTGTTTTGGTACGTTTTGATATCCATTAAATATAATCCACAAATGTATTTGTATGTTTTTTTTCAAATCCGCGTTCGATATCTTTGCCGATCAGATATTCGGATTTGGTATATCACGTTCCCATGATCGATTAGATATCCTTTAGGCTGAATATAATCCTTATCTATAGTTGTGGTTCCATTATTGATGAGCTATTCGTCAGTCATTAGAACATAGAAAATAATATCTTGCTCGCATGTATATGTACTTAAATATAATTTTTATTAGTGATGAATTTCGTGATTTGATTCGATTTCGTAGCAATTTTATCCAGCGATCCCTCTTCTACATGTCATTCACATTTACCCTTTTCTTATCAATTGATAGCATCCTTCCTTTAGACTTTATATAAGTTTCCATGTGAATTTCCTTGTTGCAAAAATATCCCATATTTTTTATATATTGGAAGCTGCCTTTTACGGGTTATCAATTGTCCTTCTAATATACCAACCTATAGTCGCTATACATTTTGTATATATTGTATCCATGCCTATTTATCATTCACCGTTTTTCATCCGATCCAAGAACTAAAGCATTGATTCACCAATTATCCTTTGCCATTGTGTGTCCTCCGAAGCATTGACGTTTTTCTCCTTCCTTCGTTCTAAGATTAATTTCTCTCTCTCTCCCTCCCTAAAAACAACGACACAATGGCCCTCTGTTGTCTCTATAAACTACTGTACTTATCACGTCATTCGTTATTTATTTATTGTTGTTGCACCTTTTTATGCGACACGAATACTGTGCCTTTATGTAGCAGCATTTTCTTTTTCATTTTTTTCCCTTTTGCTCACTCAGTTTTCTCTCCTGCTCTCCACTTTTAGCACAGAAACATTGAGTAGCAGACATGCAGGAAGCGCACCCAATGAGTCGGACCGATATTATAGATTAACATTAACCTTAAAATCACACTTTTCCAGGTGCAGATCCAGAGATTTTTCACATGAGGGCGCCAATATTATATACGGGAGCAAAACAGGGGAGGGGGAGGGGTTTTAGGGGCAAATTAATTTGTCGGTTTAGCATATGACGGCCGATCGAGAGAGGGTCGCCGCGTTTGCCCTTCTGTAGATCCTGTTCTGTTTTCACCATCATTTAGTTAGCATTGATTTTAGGATAAGTTATAAATAGCGGAGAATATGGGTCGTGTCACTGCATAGCCAAATGATGATCTCTAGTTTGGAAATTTGAATAACACCTTTTTTAAAATAATTGTTTTTGTATTGGCCTGAGTGATGACATCCTGACAGTTTGATAGAGCAAGCATCTCTTGAATGAATGATATCCCATTAAAACGTAGCCATGCCCTAATGGATACCATAACGTTTTGACCGAACGTTTTCAATCTGCATTTGTATTGGATGCATTTAGTCTATATAATAATGTTCAAACTATCAAGATAAATAATTTTTGAAGCATTTTCCATGATATGCTCTTCATTGATGCTGTCTCTGTTTCATTGCTTCCACGAGCAACTAAAAAGACATAAAACAAAAGCCTGTAGAAATTTGTGATGCATAATTAATAATGTGAAATGTAAGAAAAGTAAACAACGTCTCATTGAATTATATATAGAGATTTGCTTTGATTAATTGTCTTGAAGACCGTCATGGGAGTAAAGGACTCAGTTTACTGACGATAATGGCAGAATCTGAAACGTTATTCTATAAAACACATTGCAATAAATCAAAATATTATTATATGAAAATAAAAGAAACTAAAATCAATGAAATCGGCTATTGAAAATTGGTGGGATGGTTGATATAAATGTATTGCATATTTTCAAAAAGCGCGAGTAAGCCTTTAATTATAAACCCTCTATATACAAGTGATCAAATAGACCAAATAGACATTAGAAATTATTAAACATGATTAAAACTTCAAAGCATTCCCAACAGCACCGCAGTGTGTACATTACTTTTTAATTATAAAACAAATGTGCTTTTTGTCAATGAAAATTCCGGTATAGAATAGTTAATAGCAATTGTCTCTGAGGAGACATGAACCAAATAAAGTCCCCTTGCGTCCTTGCGTCAAAATTTCCTCGAACTAAATTGGCAGATAAGTTGATAGGCTAGCTCTATCACTGGAACTCTTATTTGAAGGGTAGCTAAAAGCACGGTCCAACAGGTCTTGTGGATATCATAGTCTTGAAAAAAATACTTTGTTATCTTAGAATAGCTGTTGTCCTTGCCATTATCTGCAATTCCACTTTCATCGTACATGGCAATTATTCTACGACACGAAACTAACTCAGTATGTCCTTGAAACGGCAATACCAACCGGTGATGATTTAAGAAAATCATTTTTGGGCAACGTCCTCAAATCCATGAAATAGCATACATGTACAATGCAGGATGTGCATAGTCTTATTGTGGTCCCGAGGCCAAAATTTGAACGATAGATATCGTCATTTTATTACCGATACGGGTAAAAGGGACTAGCAAATGCCAGGTCATAGCACCTGGACCGCTGTGTAGGTAACACGATTAGCCTGATGAGTACCATAAATAGTACGAAACCGCTATTTCCCCATCCTTTACCAGTTTTAAGTCTTACCTAGCATATTCGCTGCTTCCAAACATCAAAACCAGCGAATTGACAAATCTGGTCAAAACAATTTTCGGTAATGTTTACGTAAAGATATACCTTACGTACCGAGGGGCTACCATGGTATTGCTCAATTTTCAGTTAGATTCCTAGAACGAATCTATAGCGGTCACTTCGTGTTTCGGCTTTGCCTCGTTAAACTACAATGCAGGATGTAGCCAGATAAGAGACGTCCCTATAAATAGGGGCGCCCCTATTTATAGGCACGCAAGCGACCTAGCTGGTAGCATAAGCCAGAATTCTGCCAGGTATCTGAATTCTGCCTCCGTAGATTCGATGTTTTTCGATTCTGCCTCGGTAATCTTGATTTATCCTCGAAATTACCGAGGGGTTCGACCCTTATGCTACACCATGAGTATTACAATGTATATATTTCTGCGTATAGCAAAGTATTGAATACTGCTTGCAAAATACAGCCTTCTCGATACCAAACTAAGCAAACGCTCATATAAGCTCACATCAGGCATATGATATGAGCCCTTGACTGGTTTTGGGATAAAGAATATCCAGGTAGTCTGAAAACCCTTTTATCCCGAGTAGTTATTGTTAGTACTGTTACCTTAATGTCGAGTCATTTTCATGCACTAATAACTGCCTTTATGATTCTTTGTACGTTAAAGGTTACTGAGACTTGTATGATGCTTTTGTATCAGCAAATCAGACAAATAACATATTAATTAACATCTGTAATGTCATTAAGCTCAACAGTGTGCTTCTGGTTATTCATCAAAGTGACGTATGGATCACATGAGTTATGTACTGTTTAATGTTTGGTCATGTGTGTATGAATGTAGTAAGCGCGATGGCTTCAGGTCTATATAGCATTGTAGGTCATACACAGTTCTAAAATTGGTCAAAATGGTTCCACCTTGACTTTCTGTATTCGACAATATGGTTCAAAAGGTTACCAGCCAAAAAGTTTCCAGCAATAAAGTTTCACCAAATAGACTTCTACTGCCTATGTGCCTACGTGTATGTTATATAGCACACAAAAAACCTTATGGGCGCCCGGGTCAGCCCATACACATAATATAATAACGCTCCCGGTTTATTCTTTTTCTGGATTCGTCCAATGTACCATTTAGTCATTGGGCGTGAGGGGCCACACATTCATAAGCCCGGAGTTGAGTATATATTCAACCGGGCCAGACTCCGTTTTATCCGCCATATGCGAATTCTATGTATATGTTCCCCCTAACACATTATATGATCTGATACAGTGACAGCATCCCACAATGTAACATAAAACATTTCTATTATCACGTCCATTATATAATGGTGATAAAGCTGGGTTTTACCGCTTTATCACTTAGAAAAGGAGAGAATGGCAAAAAATATTGACATGAAATTCGCTTGTCGCCATGGTGTACCATTAAGGGATAATACTCCAATTTGCGGGAAAAAATCGTCCAATTTTGTAACGTATAGCGAAGAATACAATTTAAAGTGTTTTTTTTACGTTTCCATATATTAGATCCGAACTATTGATAAAAAAAAATGAATAAGGTTTTTGGCATTGCGCGTAAAAATTTGGAAACGGACGCATTATTCTAAACCTTGAATGAGGTGTACATATGAGTCTCTTTATGCATGCATATTCCGTGTGTTGGTGAACTCAACACCATATAATCTTAAGCTTCTTGGTATCATTAAACATAAGGTTTTACAAATATACACTAAACTATTTTATTGATATTAAATCCTAATTCTAAATCGACTGAAATGAAATTGGTGTCTTTTGTCGAATAGTATAATTATGTGACCTTATTTGAAAAGAAAAATGGTCTTAAATTAAAAAAATATATATTTTTGTTTAATTACCTTTGATGATGACATGAAATGACGTCAAAGAACCATGTTTCGTTTAGCGAGATCTGGGGTAGAGATTTCATAAAAGTTGTGCCGATGGCTCATTACAGATAAGTGTGTTCTATATATAAATGACATTGGGTTGCTATCAGCGCGTGTTATTAGCAGTAAATTTGAAGTAATTCTGATGCTTTTTGTAAATGATCTTCCATTATGATGATTACTCACTAATGCAGAGAGAGGGTTCCTTACAAATTGTTGCTTATTTTCTTTTTATTGTTTAAAAACTGCATGACATATAACATATGACAAACGTCAGAGAGTTATATTGTTTTGCTTATTAATACAATTTGTTGATTCTTGCCGTTCTAAGAGAAGCACTTTACTTACTTTTTAGCTTTGAGAGTAAAATATGTGTTAATGCTTTTAATGCACGGCTGCTTTATATTATCAGTTTCATATAGACAATCTGGACAGCTTTGATGTGATACTCATATCACAAAATCGAGTTCATGTTTGTGGCCGTTCTCATAGGATTTTGCAATTAATGAAAAGAGGATTCTAGTCAAGAACAAGGCAAATATGACAAAACGGGGCTTCCTTAATGAATAGGGTTCTTTCTGATAAAAAAATGTAAATTTGCATTTGGCATTATCAATCTTGTCTAGTGATAATATTAACCCAAAGATCTTAACTGTTTATGGATGTTTGAATGCATAGGATCCATATAAGTAAAATCCCTTTTTCTTTATAGTCTATCAATTTTATAGTATATATAAACAAACTTGAATTCAACAATCATACAACTATGAATGCAACCCAACATGTCTATATCCAAGCAAGGGTTAATGAATCCTCTATATGGTTTCACTGTCAATTGCTCGAAGGCTCACGTTGATTAAGGTCGTGGCTAACAGGTCGCAGCGCAGGCCCCATATCGAGGGCACTCAACGATTTATTTATTTTTTCTTATATTCATCAAAATGTTTATTCTGAAGTTCCAAGCAAGGAACGCAGAAAAGCTATTGCAAGCAAATTTACAATCTCCTACCAGAATAAAGATTTCAAGAAATCAAATGTGTATGAGGTTATTCTTTCACAGATTCGGTAACAAAGACTAAATTTAGATACAGCTGCATCGGTTGATATATTTACAAACATAATCCTAGGGTAAAATAATCATTTCGGAAAAAAAACTTTGTTCTGTTCTGAAAAAGTTGCAAGCAAGGAAGAACTGCTACAAGAATAAACATTCACCCGAATAAATCGTTGAGTGTTCCTCCCATATGAATATACAAATGAACGTGAGCTGAGATTAAAAAATAATATCAGTCCTTTGTTGTCAAGAGATAAAATTACATTTATTCATATTTTGATATATTTTGACACAAGACTTTTTTATATTCTATTAGATGCAGCTCTGTTCAGGAGGATTTTTACCTCAACTCAAATAAAGGCTAGCATCTTTAAAAGCTCTAGCTGTTCTTGATAGCTGGAAGATGTTATGATTCATGTTATGAAACTGGGGTTTTGTTCTATATTGTGAATGAATAAAATGCATTTCAGCACAATTCATGATGCTTTTAAAATAGGAATTGCTCGGGTTAATATCCGACACCCCCTGCTAAAAGTCCCCTCTACATAAGAAAAAGACCCTTAAGTGCGAAAACCTCCACCACGAAAAGCCTCCTTCCCCGACGATCTTGTGTTTACAAATATGATTATTTCAAAATCACTTTAAATTAGTAAACGAAACTAGCTTGGGAACGGGAAATATGAGGGTTTGTTAATTATCATGTTTCAATTAAAAAAATCAAGCCAAATTGAACAAACGTATATTGATATAATTTCCATGGTTTTCCATAGCACTTACATGAAATCACATGAAAATTCCACCCTTTTAGGTGTGAAATCTAGACTAATGAAGAAAGAGCTCTAGATTCTGCCTATTTTGTCAGCTCTAATATAGATCACTCAGCCTTATAATATCGCCCCTTTTCAGATAAATTACCTTTTCCATAATACCAGGCGAATTGACCCTGAACGACTACTTTAGGCGAGTAATTGAAGGGCTCCGTGCAACAATGTGTTTTATTAACTTAGATAGTTTATCTAAACTGTACTGCAAAGTGTCACATGATAACTTATTCATGTTAGATTCATGTTATAGTCCGGTGGCTAATACCATTCCGTGTGCATTTTTGTTAAATCTTGAAACTATGCATTTTTTTAATGGTCTTTGGGTACTCTTTAAAATGAAATATGTTTCCATTTTTTATTTTGAATATTAAGGTATGAAAATTTCGATGGCCGAAAAGCTCATCTTAGCAATAAAAACGTCAAATTTGGGTGGTATTACCGACCGGACTATTACATTCATGTACATGTACTTGAATAATTGTAAGAACATGCGCTTACGGAATTCCTTACGACTACTTTAGGCGAGTAATTGAAGGAATCCGTGTAATAATACGTTTTATTGACTAAAGCAGTTTTCACTCAAATTTTAATAAACAGTATTATAAAGTGTCATATGATAACATGATCCATGTTTTAAACTTGAATACTAGTACAGACACACACATGAAGAATTCCTGGTGACCGTGGAAAATTTAAAAGAAGTATAGCTGAACCATTATCGCAGGATTTCCTCGATTTTCTTTGAAATTTGTCGCCATCGCAGGGAATTCGACAAGCGCTTGTTCTTTCCACATAATGCTTCTGAATCAATGCGGTCACAAAAACATCGTTCCGCCCCGTTCCGTTCCGTTCAATCCTTATGTAAATCAATAAAACAAAATAACCTTAATTTTGATATTTGACACTTAACACATTGCTGCATGGACTCCTTCAATTTAAACTGGGGCAAACTTGGGTCTTACAGGCCTGACGTCAACTAACTTCGTCTGAGCGTGGGATATTTATTTTAGATACATATTATACATATTCTCTGGCGAGTCAATAAATATAAGCGTTCATATAAGAGTCCATAAATATAAGCGAACATAAACTTGCTTGAGATGCGATTTTCAGTATCTTTTTTTTGTGAGAAATCACAAGGAGCGACAGGATTATTCCTTTAAAATGTTCCAGTACTAAGAAGGGTAAATTGATGTCGCAACTTGTGATTCAACATAAAAAAATGTTATGGTATCAAGTTGCTTTTCCAAGGGTGTGCCTATTTCATATTGCTGGCAGCATCCATTTTCTTGCTATTTGTAGCTCATTGAAAGGGTGTCAAAACCTATTTCCCTATACGCACCAGCCGAAAGACAGCTTACGATGGATTGAAGGGCTGTTTAGCAAGATTGATCAATTAGCCGTGAAATTGGTATTTTTTGGGGGAGATGTTGTCTTGAAAGATTGATGGGGGTTATTGGTATTTTTTATACTGATATCCACAGTTGCAGGTGAATGACTACATATTTTAACAAGCGGTGCTACGGGTATTACTACTACTGTTACCAAGTACTTTTACTGATGCTTATACTACTACGAGTACAACACAGTTCCTACCGCCACACATACTGCTTATACTGCTACAACTATTAAAAAAACCAAACAAAAATATATATTACTACTTATACTAATTGCACTGCCTGCACTACTACTACTACTTCTACTACTACTACTTCTACTACTACTACTACTACTACTACTATTACTACTACTACTACTACTACTACTACTACTACTACTACTACTACTACTACTACTACTACTACTACTACTACTACTAC
>LQRL01076136.1:0-14230 GCA_001703475.1 Hydroides elegans
GGGGGGGGTTGTAAACACGATGACTTGATTTTGGGAAATTGCATCTATATGATATAAAATGTTAGTATTAGAAATCGACTTTATCGTTAGAAATGTCGTGCTGGAATGATGTGGCATGAAGCCTAGAGGGGGATGGTTATTGAAGGCACGATGACTTTATTTTGGGAAATTGTATAGAAATATAATTTCGGCATGATATCAAAAATTAAACGTCATCGGCAAATATACACTCTACTTTTCGACTAATCGCCTCATTTACTAAATTGAGCCGTTTACTTTAATAAGCTATATATTCGGTTACTACTTAATGTAAATTTAGTGTTTTTTATGCAGATTAGATAAGATATACATGCACAATAGAAAAATACATTTACAGGAATGCAGAAGGCATTAATTCATTAACTTTAGAGGATGGGATGAATCATAATTTAAATTCTGTTAACTTGAATATCCTAAAATATTAAATATGATCTTAAATAATGATGCTATATGATCTTAAATAATAAAAGCGCCACTGATAATTAATCCACATATGTAACCACATACATTGTACTACAAAAACCACATAGAAGCACAGCTTAATATAAAACCCTGCGCATCTTACTTTTTCGTTTAATCCTTCGACCTAAAAATGTGTTATCAATCAATAAAATACAGAGAATATTTAAGAGAATATTTATATGAACATTTTCCTAAATCGATATCAACACATTTATTAGGAAATTAGGCTGGTTTACACCATTCAAACAATAATGCATTGTAGGCCTACTTTAAATGACTATTGTTAAAAGTCAATTTCTTCTTTTTGAGCCACCTTTAACGAAAGAATCGTATAAACAATTAAATACATATACATTTTTATATGGAAAAGCCAATGATCTCTTAGGAATGCGACCTTGGCAATATTCGTTTCCATTCCGATATCATATCTCCCAAAAAGCTACTTGAGTATATTCTCTAGAGAATCTTGCTGTACTCTTGGTTACAAATGACTCGGGCAAATGCAACTAGCATTAAGCAGGTTTCCCGGGAGCAGCAACTTATACACCCAATGAATGGTAGTTTTCGCTCATTCATTATCATTCACTTTTCTATAAGCTTAATATTCAATTATCAGGATGTGGCGAGGTGGTTCAAGCTTTTGTGATGAGAATTTTCAAATCTAGAATAAGCAATTCATTTGCCATCTTGATTTATCAGACGAGCATTTTTTTTTGTGTTTTAATTAAGATAGCTTTGAATTACTACCCTTATGAAAATACGATGATAGGAACATATTTGAAAACAAGATCAATAAACAAATGAAGCGCATCCCTGACTTTCCTTAAACCTGTGTTTAATTTAACGAGCCATCCTGATTTTTCAATGTGTTATCTTTTCAGATTTAGGTGTGAAAAAGACGACCTTTGAAGGATTGTTTGGGTTCATGATGTCTTGTTAATTATCAAAATAATAATTAAAGTAACTAAGATGAGGTCATGACTGTATGGTTTACGGCTAATTTATATATATAAACAAGCAATCGAGACTTCACTAATGATAATTGGTTCATGTATTTTTTTTTTTTTTTTGCTATAGCTCCAACTGAGTTTCTATATTACATGCTTAGAACTGGCGGCAGGATTCTCGCACCTAAGAATCACCTAACCTTATAAATTCATCAGTGGTTACCAACATATTGGTGTTCACAAAAGAAGGAAAATGTGCCTACAAAAGCATAAACTCTTATTGAATATTCTATTTGCCCTTTACACTTTTTCTAAGTAATTATCAAAAGGGCGAAAAGTATCTGTTAGATTTATATGTTCCAAATATTAAAATTTTCTCTACTTCGAATTAAAAATAAAATCGTTAATAATTTTCGTCCAGAAAGAAATGTTAAACGTAATGCACATTTAACCGCTACACCTATTTTTTTTAAAATAATAATTGAAACTTAAATTCTCCATAAAAACAGTTTTTGTGGTCGTTTATTTATCGTGGTTAAACGTTTTACGTATTGATAAGCTTTTCATCTATTTATACATGTATGTTTGAAAATTGCCGCTTTTTACTTGTCAACTAATTATGACTAATTGCTTAAACCATTTGCAGCATCCCCGTTACTAGAATGGTTGGGACCATTGCCTGTTTCAGGGAATACCATTCGGCAGTATGCATGTTATCAATGATTGGAACTGAAGTAATGGAATGCCAGCTATTGAGGAGGAGCCTCCACTGCTCTTAATCGATTGCGCAGTCGGTCATTCGCATCTCCTTATGTCTTTCATATCGCACTATTCAGCTATTCATTTACGTGCCAGCAGAGATGGAAATCGTTCGTCCCATCTTCTTGCCTGGGTAAGTGCATAAAACTGACTTCAAAAGTTACACCAAATATCCATACTACCGGGTCATTGTCTCGGTAACTGAGATCACGATTAAGATATTCCTATTTTCATCTATGAACCGAATACGAATTTTGGTTCTGTTTCAAGGTACAAGGATAGGAAGAGTATCGGTTCTGTATAACATATATTGTTTGCTATTTTGCTGTCAAAATTAATAGCATCGTAGGCACAAGCGACAAAAATAATCTCTCTTTTTTTGGTCTTTATGTGACTTTATTTTAATCTAATTCGACATTACCAGAATAAAACGAGGGATTATTGTTGCGGCTCGTGCCTACGATGCTACCAAGTTTATAAAAATGTGTCTAAACTGCCTTCGATATAGCAGCTGAACCATTCAGACAAGTTATTATATTTCATTCTTTACTTATTTCTTAGGCATGTGGACGAGTGTTGCAGTCTTGATGAAACGCGTTATGATGGGTCACTTAAAATTAATATACGTTTTACAAACATTGACTGTGTGCGGCAATGGCATTGTCCATTGTCCATATTCCACTGCGAATCCGCGAAAATTAATGTGTCATCCCCGCGAAAAAAAATCTTATGTCGAGCCCTGAAAGAGAGTAACCCATAAGTGTCCGATGCCGGATTAAAATTCATCGTGTATTTATCGCAATCACTCTTTATATTTGATATTCCCTTTCTTTAAATGTATCGATAGGGCTATTCGGAATACAGACTTCTACCTAATTTGAAAACGCTAAAGAAGAACACTTGCGTTGCAAAAAATATTATATATATGTGTACACTGTAATATGCGTTTAGCTAATTTAATGTTCCCAAAACACATTTTAACGCACTGGAAATAAATCAAGGATAACGGTTATGACGAAATAAGGCACAATATGTTTACGCATCAACTTAAAATTACTGAAGCACAAGCACAAGGGAAACCATGGGGAAGTCCTAGAAGCGCATCCAAAAATTATTTTCAATTAAAAAAACATCCAACAACACAAAATTAAGATAAATCACATTGAAAATAAACTGAAAAGCTTAAGGGCCTGACCACATTCGAAGATTGTTGATTTTTTCTCTCTAACAAACCTGTCTTCCAAAGTTTTCTTTATGGGAAACTCAAAAAGCAACCTAACCGCTCGATGTTTTTAAGTTTACCATAAGGAATATATTGGAAGACAGGTTTGTTAGGAAAAAAAAAACAAGAAAACACTTACAATATGGCCAGGTCGTTAATCCGTACAATATGCAGGTGATGTAAATCGAAAGAAGAAGCTTGATAAAGGACTACCACATTTTCGTTCATATGAAATACAATACCTTTATAAAGTACTCTTGGATCAAGTGATCCCGGGAAAATCAAGTTATTATGTCCAGTTATGACTGCATAAACAGTTTAATTAAGTTGATCATCAATGACAATAAAATATAGAGGCATTAACAGGACTGCAGATAAGCCTTCGCGTTTTGTCAAAGGCGAAGGTAAATTCTACTTGGCGAAGGTAAACCTAAACACATTTGCTAAAATGGCGAAGGAAAATGTTTGGGTCAATTTATCTGTAATTACTTGCTTATCAAACATTAAAAATATATTTTCATGTAAGCCTATTTATGCAATACCTAGATTTTTGTTCGCACCTTCGGCGCTCACTTAATCAATTTGAGTTGAATGCCAGAACTTATGTAGAATGTTTCTTCATGCATTCAGTTAAGAAAGGATCTTATGCTCAATCCTGAAGTCAGCGATGTTTTTCTTCAAGTAGTTGGCTCGGTTCCAGTGAATATATATTAGAATAAATAAAAAATCGGTTTTGCGAAGGTGAATCAAAAGTCCTTCGCCAAATTGGCGAAAGTAACAAAAACCTTATGTGCAGCCCTACATCTATTCCAGACCGTTTTTTGTTTAATATTTCTAACACAAAATATTGCATAAAATGGGTTTTAACACAGAAATGTGAAATACAGTATACATGTAATATATTATTTGATTGAATATCGAAAACATTTTAAAACATACAATATTAACATACATATGAAGTACTAACCTTTAAGTTGTTCGTGTGGTGGAAGATGTTGTTCAGCATTTTTCATAATGTCTTGTAAATGATTATCGAGTTTAAAGCCAAGGTTATCTCCACCTCCATTCATGCGATCCTGTTGGTAAAAAGTTATTACATAGCCTCAATCCCATTCAAAAATAAATCAAAATATACTATAACTATTTGAAATTCTTTAAAATCTGCTTTTGGTTTAACAATATGGTATTTATTTGAATTTAGTTATTTTTCAATATTTGTGTAGCACAGGGCTCGAAATTCCTGTGCACGGGAACCATTTGCCCCCGGATGTATCAATTGGCCCCTAGTTTTGAAGTAGGGGACCAAAGAGGGCCATGTCAAAATATGTTCAATAACATTTCAAATTCACTGAATACAAGTAAACATATGCTAAATGTTCGGATTTTATGTGAGGGGCCCGGCTTTTTCGAGTCCTAATAGCATGAATGTTAAGTAAATAGCATGAAAACATCATGCTGACTTCAAAATACGCACAAGAGTGAGAGCTAAAAAATACGCATTCATTTTGCTAATATGTGCATAATTTTACGTACTTGCATAGCAAGCAATGCTTGATGTTGCTTGTCATCCATCGTGGAAAAATTTATTCCTTTTGAATCCATTAGTGTTTGTTGGTTCTGGTAAAATTGTGGATTCGGACGCAATTTGGCAGGTTGTGCATTGGGTGAAGCAATGAATAATGATGGATTAATTCCCTGAACTGGGGCCGGGTATCCTTTCTTCATACTAGTGCCAAGTGATAGTGGATTGATATTTGCTATTCCTCGTTTATGTTGCTGTAATGCAGCCCACTGATTACCCATTTGTGGTATATTTATTTGACCGCCATGTGCCCAGCTGATTTGGGCTTGCTGTGTACCATTGCTCCATGCAGGGTACTTCGTATTATTCATATACAAAGGATGTTGGCCATTGAGTGCTGCCATATTCTGTTGTTGTCCAGTTATAGCTCGCCTTTGCGCCTGGGCTGATAAACTTGTCGGACTTAATACTTGTTGGGCTTGTAAATTTACATTAGCTTGGCCATTTGCCTGGTAATTTAACAATCCATTTGTGGTTTGTAACTTAGAAACATTGTCCTCTGCTCCTGCTGTCGACCACAAACCTGTTCCATTTACTGAACCAATAGGCTGATCCGAAGAAAACGCTAGTTGGTTCAAGGATGTAATAACGGAATTGACAGCATCGTCAGTCAGCTGATTTTGACCGACAGATGTTTTAATTGAAAAGTCGTTTGATGATGTTGTAATTGTGCCGTTAAGATTGTCACCGCTACCATTTTCTACTTTCGTTTGACTTTCGCAAGTTTGTGAGCCATTACATGTATTTTGTGCAGAAGTATGTGCATTTTCTAACATATGTCCACCATTCAATGCGTTTTTATCGGCTGCAGCAGAAAACGGAGCATCTGGTGGATACATAGAATGGTCACTGCTCAGTTTATTCAAATCCATGAGTCCCAAATTTTGTTCGGTACATGTAGCATTGAAGCTAAAGTTACAGGTTTGGTCCTTATGAGTTTTCATTTGCACTTTTGTTACGTATAAAAATAAAAAATATTGTGCACTCCAGCCACGTCTGCTGCAGAAGTGACAGTTCACTGACAAGCCTCGTTTTGGGTTTGTTATGATGTCACAATCCTAAATATTTTGGAGAAATGCTTTGTAAAGAGTTGATCGTTATTTGTCCAAGCTGGGATGAATATACAGGGATTAGAAACAAAACTGAAGATTTTCGTGTTTCGAATTAATGTGCCTTGTTTTAAGCTGGGATCAATATTATGAATACTCATCCCAGTTTAAAGCGAAAAAACGATGGGATACGGATTGAAGTATATTTTTTTCGATAATATATGGAAGTTTTGCTTCGACCATTAAGAATGTGAATCAATCAGAAATACTTTTTGATATTTCTTATACGACCGTTTACTTAATTCGACACTTGACGTTCCTCATAAGTGCCAATGGTCGTGTTTTTTTATTGTCAGCCATTTCAGCCAAGTCAGCCAGGTCAGCAAAAACGTCAGCCAGGAAAAAAGATATTAAAGAAACAGATCCCGGCTAAAGTGGCTTAATCTTTTGCTCAAGGTCAGGCCAAATATAATTCGAAGCATTTTGAACAAAATCAGACGCAAACAATTATAAAATTGGTTTAACTGTTTATTTTGAAATATATTGCAACCAAAAAGTCATATTTAAACTTTAAAACATAAGTTTAACAACAAATAAACAAAACGTAAAATAAAAACAATGCGTCACGTGACAAACTTCAGCCGACTGACATTCCGGCTGACTTGGCTTATCTAGCTGACAATAAAGAAAGGCGATTTTGGCTTACTTGGTTTACCTGGCTGACTTGGCTGACAATAAAGAAACACGACCAATATTAACATAAACTGAGTATATGTAGGGAAGAAAATGCACTGAAAACAGAACATTTTTTATTGGTAACAATATGTGCATCAAGCTGATAGAGTGGAGGCTTATGGAGTTTAAACAGTATACAGATGATAGACTGGTGTGTCCATTTCCACAATTTGAATTTTCACTTTGGTATGCTAACAACAACAGATTAAAATTTGACCAACAACCAAGGCAGGTACCTCTTCTCGGGAAAACCCGTCGGTAAAGTTATCAATGTTTCGAATCTGTTTCTTATCCCAGTATATTCATCCTAGGTCCAAGCTACTTTTAATTGCCTTTTTTCGAGAAGAATTTACTGCTGAGAACGTTAGATAAAATATTGAAGAAGCATATAACATTGACACTGCCTATTTGAAAGGCACCTTACGACACATGTTTAAAGCCATAAAATAATCCTAAAACCAATTTACACATGCTAATAACAACTCAATAAGCCGTTTCGTATAGTTAGAAATTTATAACAGTTTTCACTTTCTAAGCCAGCTGTTCTAAACTTTTTTCACTAGTCAGCCTATAGCAGAAAGGGAACACATATTTTGCGTCTAAATAAATGTGGAATATAATTATATTGCCAATTATAGATAATGAATAACAAATATTAAGCAACCATTGCAGTAATTTACATTAGGATTATTTCCAAGTAAAATGAAGAAAACAAATATAGTATGACATTGTTAATCATCAATTGGTATATCTATAGACATAATTAAGGCTATAGCATGTGGACCACATGATTGGTTAAGTAGCTATATGAAGCTCAGACAACTATGTTCTTTATATAATGGTACCGATTCAAAGCTAATGGACATAACGTGTTATATTATATTTTAGTACCCATCCTATGTTTTTTTGTATTTCAAATATAAATGTAACATGTTCAGCCTACAACAGTTTGCAAAATTCGCGGTGAGGAAAAATAACTGCATTTAGTCATATTGAAAATAGTTATTTAATGATATAAAGGAAAACATGTTGAGATCATTAGATTGTTTGGCATAAACAAGTTATCAATAAAACTTATAAAGACTAATTTTATTGTATTTACAAATAAGTTTGTTTATGACAAACCTATCATTGACGATGTAGAGATAGAAAGGGTTCATTGAATGTATATTGATAATACTAGGTACATGTTCCTATAAATCTAATATTGTTTTTTTTAATTAGTAAATGAAACATTTGAATTTGATTTTGAATTTGAAATATGAACATAAACTTGTGTATATTTATAGCATATGTCGACTCTCACCATGGAGCGAGCGAAATAAATGGTAGTCGAAAGCACATACTGTAATTTATAAAAATAGCAAATTTGACCTTCTTGTTTCAATTTTGGAATAAACTGGATCATATCGTTGGTGGCCTAAGACCATCATTGATTTGCCTATATAGTTCTTTATAGTATATTTTGACACATCACTTCCTGCAACAAATTCCGACAAGCCAACCATATTTCGCTACAAAGAACCATCATAGACTATCAAAAATATAAAAATAATAATAAAGGTTGACCGTCTCGATTTCGAGAAAAAAAAACGGGATTTGTAACAGTACCCCCTATTTCTCAGATTTATTGTCCTGACCATTTGCCGGTGTTACGGTCGGAAAACACCGTTCTACTCAAAACTCCCCTTTTGCTCTATGTTATTAATAAAGATGATAAAAAATCTCACATTCTCAAGGGGGGGTTATAGTTTCATCAATAATCACGAGATGGCAGGGGTTTTCCTGCCCGATGAGGAAACTTGATGCTCATACTGAGCCAAAAAAACCAGAAAACGATATTCATCATATTGGCCCCGTCATCTTACTGTTATAAATCGAATCATGTGACTAAAGAACTATATATATATGTATCCTTATTTGTATTTATGTCCGAAGTTATCAGCTTGTTTATTTTGTATTAATCAATATTTTCAATGTGTAGTATTTTATAAACATAATTTTCATACACATATCTGTCGGTCATGAACTACTTTGTCATAATATATTAACATTAAATTTTATAAAAGTATTAAAATTTATTGGTTATGAAGAGTTAGAATATTCCTTTCTTATTCACTTCTATATCTTTTCACTTCTATATTTTTAAATTAACAAGGGGATAATCATAAAGTCCTTCACCGTCATTAACCTTGATACAAAACACATTCGGTCCGCATTTAGCATGAGTGTAATTTCGATAATATTTTGGCAAAGAAATAGAAACATTTACGTTGCACTTCTATGATCCTTTGCTGTTAGCTAAATGAAGGGAAAACCCTCTAGGAACTTTCATTAATTGAAATGTTATACCCATAGAGCAACAACCCTTGGACTAAGAAAAACACTCACCATTTTCAGAGGGCTGTAAATTGGTATTTTTTTTGGCCGATCAAACTGAAACCTTGATGTTGCATATCTACGATCCTTGGTTGTTAGCTAAATGAACGAAAATATTCTCTGGGCACTTCCATTGATGGAGATATGATGTCCACAAAACACCTACTTTAAAGCTAAGAGAAACACTACATTTTCGGAGGGCTGTAAATCGGACATTTTTGGTCGAGCAAACTGAAACCTGACCTTGCACATCAGCAATCCTTGGTTGTAAGCTATGTCAACGAAAAAAACCCCAAAGAACTTCAACTTATAGAGATGTGATGTCCACAAAACACCAGCCCTCAAGATGAGATAGACAAACGGACGAACGGACGGACAGACAAGTCTCAATTATCCTTTTTTTCACAGGGATAATAAGAAATCGATTTTGTTGAGTGAGTTTATATGAAAGTAACATTAACAGTACTTTTATTAATATATTAATGGTGACTTAATAATTATCTGTCATACTTGTATATGCATGATTGTTAGATATATTGTTTTAATAAAATTTCAGAGTTATTGAATTTTCATTTGAAATATTTTTGAGTTTCTATTTTAAATATTTTAAACACGAAGTCGCCAAAAATATCTCTTATATTTGCAAAACAGATAAATATCAGACAACAGAGGTTTTTGAAACCAGGCATGCTTTTCTAATTCACAAATGCAGTCACAGAAACCAAACGGATTTATTTGATCAGGAGGGTTTTCCTGACCGTAAAACTAGCCCCAAAAGAAACAATCAAAATGCAAAAAAATGCATCTGCTATATCCAAACACACTCTGCATCATGTAAAAAGCGTGGTTTTACAACTAACTCGCGTTACAGTTAGCCCAAAACTCTCTTACAAATGATTATTTAAAAACATCTTAGCCTATCTAATTTACAAATTTGGCAGGTTATTTTTTCAATTTGATAAAAGTATGTTTGGAGCTTTTTAATAACATTTTTATAGCAAACACTATGAACATCGCACAAACAACAAATTTACAACATCATAAAACACATTTTAGCCCAAAAGATACGGCAAAAAAATGACTTTTCGGCATCACACTTTTGATTATCAAACTTAAGTAGGTTTATTTTCTTGATTTTGTTGCTTTTGAAAAACAATTTCATGGTGGTGGCTCCTTAGTACTATCCCCAAACTCAAAACACACTTTAAATGAAGTTTTATCGAATGAAAACAAAGACAAATTCTCTATTATCCGAGATTTAGGGAGCCTATGGCTGCAATAAAGTTAGGAGTTTGCAATTTAAGTACTATAATATCGTGCTTAAGTTCGCCAAAACAACCCAAACAAATGTATTAGGTGACATTGGTCGTTTACAAGTTAGTGAATTAATCAAGGTCAGGTTTTTGAGCTACTGCTACCGTCAGGTCACTCACTCGAATGAGTATAGATTCACGTCTATTTTATATAAAATAGTATTTCAGCTCTATAAATCTATTGATCCATGCTTTAAACATTCGTGGTTATCATATGTTAAAATGACGCTCGATAGGCGTGACTTTTCACATACATGGCTTAACCAGGGTCTTCTTAGGAATATACCAAAGATCGGTTCAAAAGTATTATCAAAACTCGCATTAGAGACCAGTAAATCTATAGTTTGCGCACAGCAGTATTCCAGTCTAGAAATAGTAAAATCCAAGTAGCTGTGACTAGAATTAACAGTGTATATCTTAAATACTGCATAGTTGCAGCTTCATCTGAGGATCGCCAGGTCCCTCCTAGGCCTCAATAAGCATTTCGACGATATGGGACTATGCTTTCTCCCTAGGTCGTCGACGCGGTTTATCACGCCGCGCCTCCAGAGATGGACACGCTTGATTATTTCGTTTCACCTCTTCTCACTTCTTCCCTCACTTCCATATGAAGGTTTCCCGTGATGTTTCTACCCGGCCAGTTTTCAGGGTTCCACCACCCTTGGCTTTCATTAATTTATGTCTATATCTTGGAACGCATTCAGATTTCCTGCGTATCATCTGTTTCATGACTTCGGATCTTTCGAAGTTTCCCATAGTCTCTCTGCTATGACTTTTTTAGTAGGCTTTTGGCTTAATAAGCGTTTCTTGCTTGGAGGTTGTCTTCAACCACACTCTCGTTCCCGTGGCTCGTCGCCTTCATGAATTGATATGCATGCTCGCTTGATGCGAAAGTCCTCTCGAACAATCGGATGGTGCACAGGAAGAGGTTGCTTAGCATGTCGTGTCTTCCCCTAAAAGTAGTTATATTCTCCAAAGGGGTATCACGTTTCCTTTCGAAGAGTCTCATTTTGTCATGATTTGTTCTGGGCGCCAGACAGTGGGGGGGGGGCGTTGTTTTTCACATTCGTTTAGGCCACCCCTTGATGTTAGCGCCAGACTGTGGAGATGGTCTTCACCTCCGTTCTGACCACCCGCCTGATTTGTTTAAGGCCCCACACTGTGGGGTGGTCTTCACCTCCGTTCCGGCCACTCGCCTGAATCGGTGTGGAACCCGGACTGGAGGGGGGATGTGTTCTTTTCCGCTATTCCGGCCATCCGCCTGATTCGTTGTTGGCGCCAGACTGTGGGGTAATCTTCAACTCCGTTCCAGTAGCCCCATTGAGATTTGTTGTTTACTCTGTCCCATGTGGGTTTTTCGCCAGGTGAGCATTCGGGCCGTCTTCGCCAGATCCACACAGACGCGGTCTCCTCATTGACCCAGCATCCTTCAGTAGCCTCCGTCTATCTTTGCCTACTATTCCGAACATGTTCGATGCTCTCCTAGATGAGTTTCACGGGTATCCACGGCATCCTATTTCTATAGGGAAACACCATGCTGTCCAACCCTTGGCATTGCAATGTTCGACTAGGTCGGTATACTTCAGCATTTTCCTCTCGTATCCTTCTTCCATCCTCTCTTCCAACGGTAGGGTCAACTCTATCATAATGTATATTCGGCTGCTCCTTGAGAATATGACAATATCAGGACGTTCATTAGTCGTAACGATTTCTTTGGGAAATCTTAATTGTTTCCGCAGGTCTGCTTGTAGCGTCCAATCACTGGCCATTCCAAGTAATACACTCATGTCATTGTTGCTTGCTCTTTGTTTTGGCTTTGTTCCGGGTTGCCTTTACAACGTTAATAAACCGTGACTTTTACTTCTTCGTTGTTACACTCTTACAGGCCTTATCTAGACCTCCTGCGATTACCTCTAGGACATGGTCATGGCGCCATCTGTATCGGCCATTGCCAGTGATTTGGTACACGAATTCAGTATATGCTCTAGAGTGGCTCTTTTCTCGTATCTGATGCACGCTTGATTGCTGTCAGCTTCCAGATGGCAAGATTGCTTATAGATGGCAATGTCTCATTCACCGATGATATAGAAAACCGTACTCTACAGCTCATGCCAAGCCATCTTATTGCTCCGCAGTTTTCCCATCGGAGCCAGCTTCCTTGCGCCTTAAGGCTGACTGCTTTAGTTTTCCGATTTTCATTTTCCTGTTGCCGCACCTCTGATTGGACGAGCTCTCCGCGTAAGTCATCCTTAGCGTTTTCCACCTGGCACGTGTGATGCATCCAAGCCCCAGTCTATCATGGGTCACACTTCCTACTAAATTGATGTGCGTTAGCCTTTCCTCTGCCTCGTCTAGCGCCTTTGCTGCTTGCCGCTTTCTTCATGTTTTACGCTGATTTGCGCAGCCCTTTCTCGTCGCGATTATTGCGTAATGGTGCAGCTTGTCGTACCTTGGTAAACTTGGATTCTCCCACCAAGTAGGTAAGTGGTAGTTGGATCCTTTTTCCTGTCTCATACAGTGCTATGCTACTCAGCATGCGAGGAATGTTCAACCATCGACGTAGGTATGAGCTTACCAACGCTCCAGTTTCTCTATTGTGGTGATTGGTATGTCGTAGATGAATATTGGCCAAGTTAGACGACGGGGTATCCTATTCTGATAACAAATCACCTTGTGTAATACAGACAGTAACTGTGATGAGCCACATCTACTATTTGAATGTATATTCATTCAAAATGAAAGACTAGTGTATTTAGGTATACGTAGTTTTAAGAATGTTAACTGCATTTTCCTCTAAAACTCGTATGGAAAACCGCAATGCTGTTAGGCTAAGTAACCTAGGCAAATTTATAAATATTATAATGAGAAAATTATTAAAGATCTAGGAAATGTTGGTTATAATGTGTCATATTGTGCATTCGAATTAGGCTCTCGTTGTTTCATAAGTAAAGGAAACACATCCAGATTAAAGTATATTTTCATCAAGTAAATAACAGTAAAAGTTTTGCCAAAGTAAAATAGGAACATTATGAAAATATCACTTTGATGTTTGTTTGTCATTTATCACTCTTAATTTGACGATAACCGGAACCAGCCAGCTTATGTAAAATCTTAATTTACATTCACTACTCAAGCCTGTCTGCGTAGAATATAACATTTTGTAATATATCCTTTACTTTTATGCCCTATTCTACAGTCTGTAGAATATTGATCGTTAATATCTTAATTGTGTAATGTGTTATATATTGTTGCAAAAGTATAAAAATGTACAAGAGAAACAATAGAGAAAGCAAACAACAGTATTATGGAAAAACCGTCGTACTAATGCTTTAAACATTTAATGGCTGTGTGCCATTTTGGCTTTCACGCGGTTTATATATATATCTGTATAATATTTTGTTCTGAATACGTTAAGTTTGTGTTCTTTATTGTTGCGTGATATTGATGATTTTGTAAAATGTATACCAATATGTCCCAAGGATTTTTCGGAAATAAACAAATAAATCCTTTCTCAAACTAAATGGAGGAAATTAGTGAATGAAAATTTGGATTATCTATCAATACTGTGTAACAATCAAATAGATACTAATAAATCTATATACAAATAGTGATAAGTAATTTATATGCACATCTGCCTAAGAGGTTGCAAAAATAGTTCCTATTTTTAAAGCAGGTGATAATCAATTATTTACAAACTACAGACCCGTGTCACTATTGCCACAGTTCTCCAAAATATTGGAAAA
>LQRL01076151.1:1692-23024 GCA_001703475.1 Hydroides elegans
GGAACGGAAGGAGAGGGTATATGTCACGTCTTCTGTCCTCAATTGTACTGGGGAAGTGCTCGTTGACGTAAATGCCTGTGCCCCGGAGTGCTGTGCGCCTTTGCCAGACAGCCATTCGATCTTCGTAGAAAGAAAACTTGACTACGATAGGTGTGTTTGATCCTGGTCTTCCTAGCCTGTGTGCCCTTTCGATCCTGATGGCGTTACTGTTCGGTACACCAATTTGATCGAAAATATGCCTAACCTTTGCAATGATGTTCTCATTGCTCCCTTCGCTAGCGACATTACGAAACAGTAGGTTGTTTCGCATTGATTGCGCCTTAATGTTTGATAGTTCATTTTCCAGGCTCTTTATTTTATGTTGGTTGATTTGATTCTCGGTTTTGAGACTTTGAATTTCAACTTTCAGATCAGATAGTTCTTTCTTATCTAATGCTTGTTGCAATTTGATATCCTTGATATCACGAGCCATTTCTCGTATGATCTCATCTGTTGATTTTTCTTCTAGCGCATTTATATCTTTCTCGGCCTCTGCACAGGCAGCGAGAGTATCTAAAGATAAAACCTTCGAATCCATTTTTTGTGTGAAAAAATCTTTAATGAGAACTTTTTTAGATGGATTTTGTACTAGTGGACTACTTTTATTCCTTTTCCTTTTATTCTTCATTATATTCAACTATCCAGAACGATACCAGGCATACTATATGCGGAGTGCATAACACATAGAATCTAGCTATTTATAATAAAACATGATGTTAAACTGTTATTTTGAATCTACTAGAGCACTTGGAGCAGAATCTAATATTTTAATTTCCGTGTTGTTAAATTCTTCTTTTTACACTACTATTGTATATAACTGTTTAGATCACATTTCTTATATGAAAATCGAAAGTTTAATTTTTCTTGGCCTTAAATATTTTCGGTCGGCAATTGCCTATTGACTGTTCAATAATGCCAAACAAACAGTACAATGCTCTATTATGCTATACTTAGGTACTTTGTACTATATTGATTTCGTATACTACAGTGTTTTTAGATTTTATGATGTTACCTTATAACACAGTTGTTATCCACTAAATTATATCCATATTGTTCTTAGTGATATTATTGTTTTATTAAGCTAAAATTTTGAAAGATTTATTAATGATGTCCTTTGTGAAATTTAGATTTTAACTTTGTTTACAAATGTGTGCTCCTCCATTTTGAAAAAAGATTTAATTAATGCAATTCAAATTAGATATATTTGAATCTTACCACAAGTATCTCCTGTAAATTCTGCTGAGCATGTGCATAAGAAATTTGCTGAGAGTTCACTGCAAACTCCAGAATTTTCACACGGCTCCGGGGTACAATAGTCTTTTTCATCTAGCGAATTCAAACAAAATACATTTATGTGATTCATACTTTGCTTATCTAAAATGTGTTTTATTCAAAACAAATTAAGTTGCGTGCTAAAGAAAGTGTGTGCTTTTGCCTTTTCTGAAATGCGTTTTAATGAATTTATTAGTACACTAATACAGGTAAAAATTAAGTTCTTAATATTTCATAACCAATACACCGCTTATAAAAATACTATTTTTACTTAAACAAATTGACTATTTGAGTACAAATCAAACTGTCAACATAATGCACATTTAAAAAAATACGCACATGGTCCTAGTTGAACTGAGCTCGCCTTGACAGTGTTTTCAGGCATTAAAGTGCCATCCGCCGCTTTACGAACAAGTTCATTAAATACATCAGTCACATTCTCTGTTGTGCTTTCGCCATCAGTTATGGACAGTGTAAACGTTGCGTTGACCTCACTGTTTGCAGCTTCCGAAAAGGCTATGTTTGATATGGAACATGTGCCTGTGCTCAGTATTTCGGAACAAGCCGTGCCAACCTATGGGGATTGAAAAGAAATATCAATGAAACATATTTTTATTGTACTGATAAAATAAGTAGCATATGTAGAATACGCTGACACAAAAAATAGCATGTTTATAATGCACTAATACAATAAAAGTTAACAGGTAACTGATTTTATATCAATTCATTAAGGTAGGATTATGTAAATAATATGCTTTCCAGCTCCCTGGCATAAATAATATGGTAAAAAATAGTTATACATGAAATAAATAGTTATTATGTTGAAGTAATGCTCATATTGAGCAAAATAAGCGATACGTATTGTTGCTATTAATTTGCTATACTTACTCCAGTTTGTAATGCAGATGAAAGATCTACATATGCAGCCTCTGATTCTGTAGTGAGTGCAGCTTGGTATGTCGTTTCGATGATAAATGATCCACTGTAGGAATTCGTGATTTCTGTATAACACCAAGCAAAGTAATGCTTTTTATATGTAAAGTATTTATATGTATAATACATTGGCTTGAGATCTAAGGGAATTTCGAAACCCTTCGCAATATAGCGAACGGATTTCAAAGAGCTTTGCCAAATCTGCTTATACATAATAGCCATTTAATTGCTTACGTTGTATGACCGCAGTTTCGCATAGGAATCCCTGGAAATCGGCAGTACAGGAGCAAGTGAAGCTGTTAACGAGGTTATTGCAAGTTGCATCACCATGACATGGGTTGCTGGCACATTCATTGATATCTGGAATATATCAGTATACATCTGTTAATCATACTAAATAATTCATTCTGAATATTGATTAAAATCTAAATTTTATGTTGGCATGAGTAACTGGTAAACTCATTGGTATCGGCAATATGGTATTAAACAAATATATTACATCGTTGCTTATATTATATTGTGCTTCCAATCAAATTTCTATTTGATAATCATTATGCAATAACTTAATGCAATTCATGCACGTTATTCATTCATTAATGTACATGCGAGTGCATTATGGGAATACCTTATGAAGGTCCAATATTGTTAGGTGTTTATTCCACGAAGGGGTCAAATGGGATGCATCGAAGCCGAAGGCTGAGTGCATCTCATTTGACCCCTGAGTGCAATTAACACCTAACAATATTGAATCTGAATATTGTATTCCCTTTATTACATGGATTAACAAGAAAATTGTTACTGAAAAAAAGTTAATTTTTGCCATGTCATAGTGGGCGATAATATAATATGTTTAATAATATTGACAATCAGGGTAGATTTTGAAAAATGTTACCCTTATAAACCTTCTAGGATAAGGACGCAATCTATGTGAAATCAATTATTTAACCATTAATTCATGTTTATATTGTTTTATTATGAAAATTTGATTTCGAAAATGCAATCGGAAAATAGTCCGGGTGCAATACACAGAAATATTGAATCATAGCTTTTCCTTATCATTTCTTTAAGCGTTGCACCCTGACCATGTTATAATGTGATATATGTGCTGCAAGGTATGAATTTATGTTCTTTCAACAAAATACTCAATTGTTCATTTACCAACCTGTTTCGCAATTATCGCCTGAATACCCGTCATTGCAATCACACGAGTATGCATTGACTGCATTCTGACATAGGCCATTGCTGCCACATGGGTTGGATGAGCATTCATCGAAATCTGTTGGTAAGAGAAACACAATGCTATCAGATTCTGCCGTTTGATTTTCAACTCTATAAACAAAAATAAAGATAATTGCAATCAAATGAATAGGCATTGACTGCATTCTGACATAGGCCATTGCTGCCACATGGGTTGGATGAGCATTCATCGAAATCTGTTGGTAAGAGAGACACAAGTGCTATTAGATTTTGCCGTTTGATTATGAACTCTATAAAAAAGAATAAATATAAATTGCAATCACACGAATAGGCATTGACTGCATTCTGGCATATGCCATTGCTGCCACATGGGTTTGATGAGCACTCATCAAAATCTGTAAACAAGAGTAAGAAAACATATCAGTATCCACTGTTTGACTATTTCAAAATTCCAAGTTTGAATAAGGATGAAAATAAGTTGCAACACAGGAATAGGCATTGACGGCATTCTCGCCTAAACCATTGCTTCCACATGGGTTGGATGAGCATTCATCAAAGTCTGTCAATAAGATAATAACAAAGGATATGAATATCGGATGTTTCATTATGAACTCCTAGCTAGAAATAAGAATAAATATATATTGCAATCACATGAATAGCTGTGTACTGCATTCTCGCATATACCATTGCTGCCACATGGGTTTGATACGCATATATCGAAATCTGTAAGTAAGATAAAAGCGAAAGATATCAGTATCGAATGTTTGATTATGAATTACAAGCCTGAAATAAAAATACAGATAAATTGCAATCACACGAATAGGCATTGACTGCATTCTCGCATATACCATTGCTGCCACATGGATTAGATGAGCATTCGTCGAAATCTGTTAGTAAGACAAAACCAAAGGATATCAGTATCATAGATTTTATTATGAACTTCAAGCTATAAACAAGACTAACGATAAATTGCAATCACACGAATAGGCATTGACTGCATTCTAGCATATTCCGTTGCTTCCACATGGGTTGGACGAGCATTCATCGAAATCTGTAGGTAATAAAACGCAAATGCTATCAGATTCTGCCGTTTGATTTTGAACTCTATAAAAAAGAATAAAGATAAATTTCAATAACAAGAGTAGGCATTCACTGCATTCTCGCTTATGCCATTGCTTCCACATGGGTTGGATGAGCATTCATCGAAGTCTGTAGGTAAGAGTACGTACACATCGGTATTCGCCGTTTGATTATGAATTCAAAGCCATAATAAGAATAAAGATTAGCTGCATTAATTGGATAGGAGTTCGCTGCATTCTGGCTTAGACCATTGCTTCCACATGGATTAGATGAGCATTCATCGAAGTCTGTCAGTAAGATAATAACAAAGGATATCAATATCGGTTGTTTTATTATGAGCTCAAAGCTATAAATAAGAATCAAGATAAATTGCAATCACACGAATATGCATTGACTGCATTCTGGCATATGTCATTGCTACCATATGGATTAGATGAGCATTCATCGAAGTCTGTAAGTAAGATAAAAACAAAGGATATCAATATATGATGTTTCATTATGAACTCCAAGCTATGAATATTAATAAAGATTAATTGCAATCACACGAATATGAATTGACTGCATTCTGGCATATGCCATTGCTGCCGCATGGATTAGATGAGCATTCATCAAAATTTGTCAATAAGAAAACCAAATTTGATATTAAACTCACATGCATATATGTCTAACTTAGTCAAATATATGGACTATAAAGGTATTCACCGCATTCTCAAATGTACCACAGCTTTCACATTGGTTGACCGGGCATTTATTGACATATTTCAACAAAAAATATTTATAAAAACATGGATAAATAGCCGCTTATTTAGGAAAATGTATAAACTATTTGGTAATTCATTGAATTCGTACATAGCCTTGGCCTTTATATCGGTTGAATGAGCAGTCATTATGAAGAATTTACCCACAATAACATAAAAAAGTAAATTAATTTGGCACTTTACCGTTTCCATTTATTTAACAGTGTATTAAACTGCTTTGTTTTGCATAAAAAAGAAAACAAAGGACATCAAAGTAAAAGCACACCATAATTATACCGTAGTTACAATTTAACTCTTTAATATAGGGATGGAACCATTAAAATCGGAATTTGCTTGCTAAACCATTATCACACTATGTCTATACTATATGCGTTGTGAACTAACTACATTCTCACCTACCTTGACAGTTGAATTGATCCTGATTAACGTAGCCCGACAGACACACACATTCATATGTCCCCTCTCGATCCGTGCAGGTAGATAGAGCATCACACTGGTCTGTTCCAGTGTCACATTCATCTATGTTTGTGCATGCTCCATCCGACTCTGAAGAGAAAAACAAGGTGTAAGCATGTTTTCTTATTAAAATCAAGACGCAGGAATATAAATAACACGCATTGAAAATTTCCTTAACATCAGTATACATCAATGTTAAGCATAGCTTTGTATCTTAGTTGGAAAGTCAACAGGGTTTGACATCATTCAACATTTAATACGTATTTAAAATTGTTTATTCATGTGTCATATCATGAAGTTAATAGAACTATGGATTTAAATCAAACTGATTAAAAGCTAAGGTTAATTACCTTGATATCCTTCTGGGCATGATTCGCAGCCATTTACGTTGTCGCATGTGATTGATGCATCAATACAACTGCACGTATTTGTGCAATCAGCACCCCAGGTACCGGATGGACAAGCTACAAAACAAAAATTGATTATCTTTACACAAATATACATACATATTCATTTTACTATTTATTCATTATATTCAGCCTAAATTGTCACTGCAAGAGGATAATTCTCAATTAACTATATTTTTCTATTTTTTTCGAAATCGATTTCACAATTAAGAATTTATAATTAAAAACCTCACAATCAAAACAATTTACAAATATATGTATATGTTTTGATACCTTTGTCATATCTGACACTTACATTTACAAACCAACTGTTTACAATCCGACTGTATCTAAACCTTATATCTTGCGAAAGAACCAATATATTTGTTTGACGAAGCGTGTTATTTCCTCATACTAAATGAAAATATTGTAAATTAAGTATTTTTTTATATTGCTGTAATATAAATAACCCACCTTCACAAACGATCTCATCATCGTCAGGATGTTCATATCCATCGTCACATGCACATTCAAACCCGCCAACTCCTGTTATTTCATTGCATTGGCTATTACTTCCACAAGGGGAAGCATTGCATTCATCAATTTCTGAGTAAGGATAAAATTCACAGATGAGTTGATAATTCAATCAATAACAAAGTATTGATCATTGAATATCGGCTTCTGCTAATACTTTTATGAATAACCTAATTTCATATCACGAAATCTAGGCATTACGGTGTATGTTTATATTTGAAAATAAACAAATGAACAAAACAACACTTTCATTGAAATGGTTATCGTACAGCTTTAATCAAACATACCAACGTTTGTATATAATATATATTTTGTTCGATGTGTTTTTAACTGTTTGCGCATAACATACCATTGCAAGTTCTACCATTAGAATCAAGTACAAATCCAGGATTGCAGAAGCATTGTGGGATAGACAACACAAGGCTACAAATCTGGTCACAATTGTTTGATGCATCAGGGCATGCATAACCTATAAGAATAAGCAAAAGATGCTACAATCACATACATGTTAACCATTTATTAATATACTATACTAAAACATAAATTGCCATAGTTATGTTACTATATGTTTATATATCCATGACTATAGATAAACAATTAACATATAAATCATATTTCTTAACTATACAAAATTAAACAAAACAACAAAATAAATATATATATATTTCATGAAAACAAACTAGCTCATTTTTATTCTATGGCTTTGTTACCTGTATCTCGATCACACGTGCGTTGATCTGCATCATTCAAAGTAAATCCGGAATGACAACCACATTCAAAACCTCCATCAGTGTCAGTACATGTCTGTTCACATTGACTAGTTCCTTCTGTGCATTCGTCTATGTCTATAAATAGAAATGAAATGAAATAAATGACAAGCATGTAATTGATTTTTTGGAAAGGTAATTGCTGGCTATGGGCGAATTAAAAGTTCTGTTCCGGGACTGGACGGTATAGATACATAAATTTCCCAGCATGTTATTGTCATGGCTCGAATTCGAACTGATTTTCTTTATAAAAACTAGTCCATATGCGTAGCACCTAGCAAACAACATATCTAATATAATATAATTCGAAACCAAGTATGAAAATGTGTTTATTGTGACGAATACACCAGTAAACTGAAACTCATAAATTAACATTAAGCGGATATTGGCAACAGTTGATGCTTAAAATAAATACATAATAGGATAAAAAACTACATAGTTATAGAATCGTCAGAGATGCGCATAATCTTGTTTTTGTTTAAGCTGTATGCTGCGATAAAAGCCTAAATGACCACAACTGACTTACTAGTACACGCGAGTCCAGAGTTGATCAATCTATATCCCGGTGCGCATACACATACGAAACTTCCGATTGTGTTGCTACATGTTGCCGAACTGAGACATGTTCCAAGGGTTGCACATTCATTGGTATCTAAAAGTAAAACAATTCACGGGTTTAAATATTGTATCGTGTTCTTTGTTGTAACCAATGGTGTTGCTGCATATAGCCGCGCTCTTAAAGTATCAATCAGTCAGACACTCATTCGTATATAAAAGATGGCAAATTTTGGTATTTTTCTAGCATTGTATTTTTTATCGCATTGCATCGTGTATCTATCTAGTATTTACACGATATCTACATGATCGATGTAATTAAGTATTTGCGTCCATAGGCATAATCACGACATGTATGTTTATATAGGCGACAGAATGTTTAAAAAATTGCTAAAGTGGTCAAATATGCTTTCTTTATAACTGTAAGTATTGACGCAAAATATAGTTTATCAAAGTACATACGAATAATTGGTATGATCGATTTTCGAATATTTTCAAAATGCAAAAGTAACTATTTACGTCTCAAAAATATCGATTATTATATAAGGGTAAGTCTTTAGTCACAATATATATTTGATTTATTTCAAGTTAAAACGCTACGCTCTGCTGAAATGTGAAATGTTTAGTTTTATTATTTCTTGATTTCGCAAATTTTGTTATTACATCACACATTTTATTGACATTTCTTCCAACAAGTTTATGACAAACATTATATTACATCCAATTTTATGTAAGTAATCATAATACATACCCTGACAATTACTATCACTATCACCCGCATCCACTTTTTCATATCCGTCTTCACAAGGTCCACAAGCAAAGGCTCTCTCGGTATTAGTTGCTAGCTGATCCATGCACTCGGAATGTTCACATGGATTGTCTTGGCATGCGTCGAAATCTTCAGAGCAGTCGTTGCCTATGTATAACAATGTCATTATGTTTGCTTATATAATTTAAATTTGCTTATAACGACGAATAATGAAGCAAATGATGTGTAAACATATGCAAATTAGTAATTGGGACATTGTGTCATTTGCGATTCGAAAACTTAGTGACCCGTCTTATTGAATCTTTTATGCAACGACAAAAATGACAAAGCATGGCAGATATATGTGTTTATCAAACTAAAAATGTGTCAGTATACAAATATATATACATATTCTCCTTTTATCTCAATGATAGTTCATGTTATGAATAAAAAATGTCGGTTTTTATAACCAGAATCAAATGGAAAAAAATAAATATGAATAATTTCATTATATACATATATTTTTATAATATATGGCAATTCATGAAATGAGTGCATAAATGAATATTATTGTACCTGTATAGCCAACTTCACATGTGCATTCCACAAGTGCAAACGAAGCCTCTGGATCTTGATCAGGTTGCAGCATATCAAAATCAGTGCAATCACCTCCATTCAAACAATAACAGTATCTTATTTTTACGGTCACTGTTGGTGATGTGCCATCAGCATTGTCTTCAGCCGTAAACCTAGAAGTAGATTAATTCAATTTGAAAAATATAATATGAAAGTAGTGATAATGATCTTAATATATTGTCACATATATCTGAATCGTCTTCAGCCGAAAACTAACATGTTATATAAAAGTAGTGATATTAAACTTTATATATTATTAACATGTATTGAATATTAAGGAAGTAATAATATTACACTTCATATATTGTCACAAATTAAAAACAGTCGTTCTTGTGATATATGTGCTAACTACGTGTAATGTGTAACATGATGTTAAGTTGACCAAGCAGAATTGACCTTCAAAGTTGGCCCAAAATGTATTACAATGTGTTTCATGATCATATATCTATGTTGTTTTATAATAATGCTATGCAATCAACGTAATCATAACGATTTAATGCACATCCTTATATAAATGACTTATCTAAAAACATTCATTGTCTATAATCTAGAATTACAATAAATGACAAATAGTATTAAAGGGACATAATTGTCACATCAATTTGCAATCAGTCACAGCAAAAGCATGCAGGAACAAACGATATGAAATCAAGGCATGTTAATTCACAAGAATTTATAATTTCACTATACATTCAAATATCAAGATCACAATGACAATCTTGCATTAAAAAAGGATTAGAAAATATGCGTCATATATGAATGACTGCTTTATTGTATATACATTAAGCATAATTTATAATACGAAACAACGTTGCTTTTATCAAAGACATATTATTAAGATATTAGTAGATAGAATATACATACGCTAAAGATGGTGCTGGGCCACTTGATGGAACGTAGTCCGGAGTCCAGCTAAATATATTTGATGCAGCGTTGTAACCATTGGTGCCAAATCCAGTTAAGTCAGAATGTGAGATGGTAACTGTCTGGCCAGCTAAACATAAAATGGTTTATACGATTAAACACACAATGGAACAGCATTTGAAATAACAACTCAAAGGCAAAAAATTTCAATTTCAACGTTATCAACAAATTAAGGCAGCAGATTTAAGGTTTAGCGAACCTGGGATTAGCATAGCTGCCTTCTACGACTTATTCACAGTTCAATCTTAATTGATCTCATTCCACATATCTAACGATCATTCTACAACCTCAACATCATTATTGACTGGAATCCTCTTGTAATTATATCTAATTTTTATTACTTTCACAATTTTATAACTATTATTTATATCAAAACGTACCATCAGCATCTGTTGCCGTAACTGTGATTGTGGCAGTCTCTTCAAATGTTACATCAATCGTTGATGGCGCCGTTACAACAGGAATGGCATTGTCTGAAAAGAAATAATTCAGGTAAATCATCAGAATCCATATCAATTATCAATCATCAAAAACTCTCAAATAAATGATTATCAATATATATATTACTTGTGCTATATGCCTACAACATCATTATTTTATACATATTTTTATAAACAGTTGCTATCAGTTGATGTATAAACAAAACACACGTATTCACAGTAATTTCAATACTTTATTTCTATTGTTAATTTTTGACTTTGTTATATTACACAAAGCATGAACATAAATCCACGATCATATATAGAGTTGTACCAAAAGCTGCATTTCCAGCGTTAGAATCTTGAACAGCATTTTGAGATATAGCCGCAGCAGCAGAATCTCCTGCAAATGTAATATGTTTACTAAATTTCAGGCTTTTAAATTATATTTGGAAATATTGATTATGGTTTTACAAGTTAAAGTTGAATTTGGTTCGTTATATAAGTGTTCTCTTCATTGTATACGCTTCACTCAATCAATAGATAGAAACATACATTCTTAGATAAGGCAAAATAGAAGATACATGAATACATACTTTCATTTATACATAGTTCAACCACAAATGTTACCGAAAACTTATATTCAGTATCTATAAAAACATATTGTACAACTCAACTCCGACAGACTAAAAAATGCATGCATATATATATATATATAATTTCTGTACATATTGATAATAACGTATATAGTAAAAGTAGTAACATGACTATGCATATTCCAATTTAAATATATATTAGATGTATCGATGCAAACATACTCAATAATAACCAATCAAACAAGCAGGGCTCATTCAATTGTCCATCAACATCGCAATCCGCCTTGGCTTGGTCAAATTCTGTAGAGGCTGGCTCGTTTGCAAATAGATCTTCATAATACACTGGCTGATAAGCTGGATTGTCATTGAAGGTCTGGTAGCTCTCATCAGTTCCGTAGAAGAGTTTCAGTAGGTTATCACCGTCATCAAACAGTTTCCCTGAGAAACGTAACACAGCAATAAAGTAACTCGACCAACAAAACAAGTCCAATCAGAACAGCATTTTTTTGCAATATATGCTACGTTTCATTTATAATATGCTGATCTCGATTTGACTAAATAGTCAACCATCTATATGTTACATGTTAGCCCATAGTCCTTTATGTATAGCATCCCTTTGTAGATAAGTAACTATATTATTCCAAAAATAAGTTTGCTTTACTCACATGTTAGCCCAAAGTCGTTCATTTATCGTATCCTTTATTAGATAAGTCAATATCTTCATTAAAATTATGCGTTATTTTCTGATACTATTTACTTACATGTTAGACCAAAGTCACTGTAAATGTCTTGATCTGATGCCGTAGAGGCCAATGGTGTTGCGCTGTCTCCCTTTGGAGTTAAATCATCATCCGAGTTGCCGTTGAAGTTGCCTTAAAATGCCGATTTATAATAAATTGAAGTAAAACTTAATTTAAATTCAATTAAAATTAAATTAAATTAATTATTGTATTCATTTGATCATGGGTGTTCATGTATTTGTGTAGGCATGCATGAAGCAAACATATTACAATGCCAAATGCACGTTGCCTAATCATTTTCATGAACATGCATTAACGTTATTAGCTTCACTAAATAAATGGCAATTCTATATAACTATAAAATATAATATTTTCTTTCTTATAGAATTATATCCCAACAAAACACCAAATATTTCAACGTATTTCACTGGTTATAAGATAAAGTCCGTTAACAAAAAAAATCAGTTCTAATTTACAGCGATTATAAAAGTTCTAACATTCTTTAAACAAATCCTTTACTTAAAAACTATATTTCAAACTTTTCTATTTTATTATAATCAGCTTAAACATTTACCAAGTAATCCAAACATTGTGTCTTCGTAATTAGATTCCATCACAGTCAATTTATGTGATAATTGTCCCGACTGTATCGTTACCTCAAACGTCGGTCCTATTCAAAAAATGGAAATTATGTAAAGGGTTCAAATATGTAAATTATAAGCTAGTATCACGTCTTTAGACACATTTAAGGACTGTTAGTAAAACTTCTTTTGAGTTTTAAAAGTAATCTTCATTCGTTATACCGAAATGCAGTTAATTTGATTAAAATATGGTAAGTATACATATTTTTGATAACGTTATTTATTCACTTGTTACCTCTTGGATAATTCAGGGCAATCGTGTTAGCACTTTGTTTTGTAATCGATACTCCCGAGACAACAGCTGCAGTTGGAACTGTTTCATTGATTGAGGCAGTAGTGAACCAGGCGCTGTACTCAAAGTCGGAATTGCCCGATACTCGTATGTCCAGTGCTGTTAATATATATGAAAAATCATAAAACGATATGTTGATAAACTTAATCAATCATTCAAAATGTCTTGACTAATTTGATTTGTTATTCGAACACTCATGGTTGTTTCTAATAGTTATGTTTGTATACCACCAAAACATATTAAGTTGTTAAAAAACCAGCTAATCTTTGTTTGAATATCTAAAAAGCTACTTTATCTGCAAAATGCTAGCATCTGACTCAAATATAGCACTAATTCGAACACAATTATTAAAATTGATTGGATATTTAAATATCAAATCCTAAAAAAACCTTCATAATTTTTATAGAGTTCTGAACAACGTAAATTACGTAAGACCTTTTAATCTTTATTGACCCACTAATTCGGTGTTCTATGAAAATTTATAGGAAGCTTTGATGAAAAATAAAAAGTAAACCATACTAAGGTGTTCATAAATAGGTTCAATAGTAGGTTTGTTGATAATAGGTTTCCAATAAGTCAATGGTAACAACTGTAAAGCATATATAACATACACTGTCTATCAGAATCCATTCCAATATACAAGGTTGGCGACTCCGACACCGCAATGGCATAGGCTCCAAACACCGTAGCTCTCAGGCTTTCTCCCGCGTCGTTTTCAGCCTGAAGTGTGCGTACATGAATCTCCATGTTGCGAGTTGCGTCAAAGTTAGGGTTAAGCATTCCGTCGTCAGTAAAGGTAGCGCCGGTTTTTGTGGTGCCACAAAGTATGAATTCACCTGGTAACAGTGTAATTGAATTCTGGAGAACTCGTCCTCAAAACCATCTCGCCCTCAAAACTTTATGTGGTTTTTGTTGGTCAACTCGCCCTCAAAATTATTTGATTTCTTTGGATATCTCGTCCTCAAAAATCAATGATTGTTTTATCAAATCAAAATATTTAAAACTTTTTTTCTGAAACTAAATGATTACATTTATTTTACATCTTAGTGTGATTGATGTTAATTGATTTCTTAAATATGTTTCAAGAGCTCGACTTTGATGTGATTGAAGTTTGTTATAAAGGCTTTAAACTTACATTAGAGATTTTAATCATTCTTAATGTACTGAATCGCAATTAACCCATTCACCTTTGATATTATTGATAATCTACATGAAACGTCGTGACTTATTCCACCTAAGCTTCTTTGATGTTATTTGATATGCTCAATTGCATTTAATCAAACAACCTTTGATGTAATTGAGCTTATTCTAAGAATGTTTCATATGGGTTATTAATTGCAATTCGTTCAAATTGCAATTATTGATTGCAACTAATATTTAAATTGCAATTGCAATTACGTGCAAAAATGCATATAAAAACCGAGCGTTTCCAAACCAGAAATCACAATTTGATTTATTTCATTTATAACGTGAAATAAAATTAGGATAAAACCGAATCTTGAAAAAAAATGGATAGATGTTGTGTTTATTGCCAGAAGGACATTCGTCCTAAGCAGCACGTTTTGCAATGTTCAAGCTGCTTCAACTGGCAGCATAAAATCTGTAAGATAGAAATAAGTTTGGAGCAGTATCGAAATGCTCAAAAACTAAAACAAAAAATCGAATGGAAATGTGAACAGTGCTTATCTATGGATAATGCGTTTGAGTTACCGATATCGAATAGTACGCCTGTGTATTTTGATGACCGTGCACCATAGTTTATGGATATCGATGAATCGTCGATTGAACCAGCTAGCAGCGTGAATCAATCCGATGCTGTAAACGCTGCTTTTTATACATCATATGAAATAAAATATCGCATCTCGAAACGACACATCAAACAGCATGTATACAATACACAAAAGAAACATCAAACCGTCCTTTCATATATATATACGGATCAAACGGAACTTTCATATATGTGCTGATCGCCAAATTAAAGAGGATTATTATAATCATGGCGAGTTGGTGATTATGCGGTTCCCAAGTCATGTACTGGCAATGCGTCAACGAAATTATTAATTATGACATATTCTATTAAGCTTACAATTGCACACGCCGATAAAAATCGCGACAATTTTCAAAAAATGTACATATTTTTTAATTAAAAAACTCCTAAAAACAGTCGAAATATCACGGTGACCATGCATCAAATTAAAATTTAGCCAATTAACACTCACTTCAAATTTCAAGCCAAACATAAAAAAAGATATCCAGCATCCCACAACTTTTTTGGGAGGGATATCCGACCATGCAAAATGGGACGAGTTGGTAAGAAAATGGGGCGAGTTGGTTTTGAGGACGAGTTCTCCTGTAACCGTGTAATTATATTCTGCTACCATTTCATTAAGTGAATGAATATCACTTAACCATTGAATGCATCCAAGGAACAATGCATACATTGAAAACTTTATGTTGGCTTTATTCCTTATGAATATACTATCTTATTATATTGATGTTATTGCAATATATACATACATAAGTGTATCAATTTCCTAATGTATATTTATACGGTTGTCTACTCAAGATTCTTGAAATGATATCAAACATTGCTGATTTGAACAAGCGAATGTGAATGGGTTCCTTTAAACCTACCAAATACAAATAATTGTCAACAGTGAGTTTCACTGAATATTATAATACATATTTATCATCGCATAGATTTGTTCGATCGGATTTAAAATCTAATATATATTTACTAACCTAGACCGTTAAAGGTGTAAACAAGTTCATCAAGTGTCAGGAAATGGGGATCACCAAAAGTCCAACCTAGTGAAAGGAAAAAAAGATATTGCTGTATAATATATAACAAAAACAGAACCCGTTTGGAGTATCCCTAAAATTTGATAGTATTCATAATAACATACCGTCTACAAATAATACGTTATGACTTATTAATACTAAAACTTTTAATATTCACCATATTTCAATTGAGTTCGTTAAATAAGTTTTACATGAATAACATGATACCCACCTATCCATGGCCGAATGAAGCTGCACGAGCTTTCAGGTGTCCTCAGTTCAAAGTAAAGACTACAACGCACGGAACCATCACTGCAGCAATAGTCATAATACGGGGCGTCGTATGCAAGGTATTGCTCTGAAATAAATAAAGTAGGTATTGAAGAGCGAGCAGTTTGTTAAATCGTTTATAATGTATAAATACACCTGAATGGTCTTAATAAAACCGTCTTGGGAAAGGTCTTGATATTGCTCTGAACATTGCACTTATGTTGTATGTTACTCACATATTGCGTAACATTTATAGGTTATAGAAATCCCATATAATTAAGTCTTAAGTTGTAATCATACGATATAATTATACTGATAGGGTACATAATAAATATATTTAGGACATTTACCTTGTTGATAGATGGGATGATAAACAAGAAGGCTTCCTTGTTGTCGATCAAACAGAATTAAACTAAAGAAACGCGTTTCATAGCAGCAAACCTGTGTCAGTTAACAATGCATAATTATATTATATAGTTGATGTCATTATCAATAATATTTAATCTGGTAAGATGTGTTTTTAAAAATATCTTACATTATTACTATTTTGATGGATAACAAAATGATAAACCATTTAAATCGATAACTTGTAAATCATTATAATATTTCATATCATTATAATATATATAATTACTTTCAAAATTAGCAAATTATATCGATAAACACTGAATTTACTATGTAAACTATCGGAAATATTGTGAGAATATATTTTAACCCAATACATACCCTGGTCCCAAAGAAGAAACTCTGGCTAACAAAGCAAATTGATTGTCTTTCATTTGAGATGTCGCCTGAGTACATCCATTGGGCTTGTACCTTGAAATATGAACAAACGACATTTTTGAAGCTTTCATGAAGAATTTACATTTGTAGCGAATACGATTTAGATATTGTCTACTAATTTTTACAAAACCATTGTTTTAACGGATTTATATCAACTGTCAATCAATTATACATACAAGAAATGACTATTCACTATAATGAATATTATAATTGACAAATAGTCCTTTTTGGTATAGATTCGTTTTAATCTTTTGAAAAGCACAACGTACAAAGCTCATAAGGTTCAAGTTACAGGGGCAGTCTGGAATAAACCCAAATTCAATGCTACGTTCGAAATATTGGTCCGGTCCCGACACAGCAAAATCGAAAGCCTGAAGAATGTTTGACCACTCAGTGTCTGGCGCTCGATATCTGATAATTGAAAACAAAAGTCAATTTACATTTTGAAATAGATATATTTTGCATTTTACATTTCGAAATCAATATATTTTGCATTTTATACATTCACTATATTGTGAATATATTGTGAGGTCATGGATAAAAAATGAAGTGCTGAGGTAGCGAAATATGTAAACAATGACAAATCTATCGATTGACAATGATATAAATGTTGAGGTAGGGAAATCGAACCTAAAACAATATAAAATTATAATAAAAACACCATCGATTGATTAGGACATATAATACTATTTTCATGATTTTCTCAATTTAACATATAGAAAGACTAGATTACTCATTTTATAATTGATAAAGTCATAATGAAGTCTTGATGAAATCATTAAATTGACTTTAGATGATCTTACCTCTCGACCTCATACCAAGATTCGCACTGCATATCATTTGTCGGTTCAGCCATTTCTGATGCTACTTCAAAAGCATATATACCCGTTGTTCCGCTTTCTACAATTTGAAGTTACATTGTTCTATTACGCAAAACCAACTAAATTATTAAATTAAAAGGTCGCGTTCAAAGTTTTAATTCAAAAGCCTAAATAGTTCACAAATAATGTTATATACATAATTCATGTATCATTCATATATGCACAGAGAAACACTTATAAACTGTGTATGCTCCAATTAGAATTACCCCAAAAGATGAAACAACAATATCTATACTTTACCAAAAGAAATATGATAGAGCCATTTTGATTTATTATTTGTATTGAGAAAAAGTAATACAATTTTCCTTTAAGTTATCTGAAGAGATTATGATGCATAAAACAGTTATTATAAATTTGAAACAAAGGGAAAAAATATATGGGAATAATTTAACATAAATTACCCGTCATATCTGCAAACATATTCAGCCGGTCCACTTGGAAGGCTTGTGGCATGCCGGGATTAGATGATGACGGGAAACTCGAATAGAAATGTGAGAATTGAGACACGGTGCCATCAGACGCTCTGATGACATGTCCTGAAATGATGATTTATTGTAGTACATAATGGTGCTATATAGCGCAGATATATAAAATAGATCATTAACAATATGTATTGGTTAATCCTTTTTTTTCCATAGGAAAAGTGCCCCGAGATATCGTGGAACTTGCCATAATGCGAAATATCGAGGCTTTATTTTGCATTCTATTAATACTTTAGTTTTCATTTCATGAACTATCATGGAAAAATCATAAAGCAAATACTACCATGTATATCAATTTATACATGACCAATATTATGTACATAAATATATTATATTGCATATAAAATACTTAAAAATAGTTATCAAATAATTCTTGAAGGAGGCAATATAATCATATTACCATGTAAATAATATGTCAATTTATGCAAGATATCAGTTGAAGCATTGTTATACATAACATATCATCTTCTTAAGGTCTTGAGTGATGACACATAAAGCCCCTACCTAGTATCCTAGTACCATGAAACCCTTATACTATTTATAATAAAGTATTTACCTATGTTGCACTCCCGGATAAGGCCTGATGTACGCCATCGTGTACTTTCATATAGGTATACAAAAGCGGTTCGGCGCAGTATAGGATTGGCGACAATGAGTATTTGGAATTCATTAGCCTATAAAAAACAATTGTCGCCATTGGAATATACAAATGATTCATTAAACAAATTCTAATATGCGTTATTATGTTTTGGTTTACCATTTAAGATTTACAATTAATAAATCTAGATGCATCTTCTGTACTCTTATCACAATCTCGTACACTTATATAAACTACTATTGAATATGTGATAAATCTCACTCTGAATCTGAATTGTATCATTCATTAAAACAAATGGCAATATATAAGGCACGATACATCTTTCACTCATATTACTCTCATCAATTCTTACGCATGGCCGTAAGACGCAATATTCGATTATTCTAACTTCACATTTGAATCATAAAAAATCCTTATCATGAGAATGACTGCAAAAAGACTATATTGTTATTTGATAAAACATATAACGACTCACCCCATCCAGATCTGGATCATAGCCAACTGCAGGCAACATATTGAAAAACGAATTCACGATGACCACGGTTGGAGCAAATGCAGACTGCCCTGCTTCTTGAAGTTTGACCTGAGCGAAATCGAGCACGGCTTGGGTGCTGTAAAATAAACACAAAAAGAGGATTTATTTATAAATCATATAAAGCAAATTTCTTAAAACATAGCTTAGGAAACATTGAGTATGGTGTCATTGGTTAAATGGTGATATCAGAATGCCGACTGCCCTGCTTCTTGAAGTTTGGCCTGAGCAACATCCAGGACGGATTGGGTTCTGTAAATAATAATATCAGAATTTGGTGAAAAAATAACACTTTTATGTGATACTATACTGTAAAAAAAATAGGGAAATAAGAAGCGAGATCTAGGTCGGCCTGAGTGCTGTAAAACTATCGCGACAAATAAGGATTTGGTTATAAATCACATAAAACATATTTCCTAAAACTAAGCGTAATCAACGTTGAGTATGGTGTGATTGCTGTAAATAGTGATATCAAAATTCCATGAAAAATGGCTGTTGTTTGTAAATTATCAATGTTTACCTTTTAAAATTAGGATAAGCCTGATATTATTGTTGGTAGGTTCTCAATTCACCTTTCACATTTTGAGGCTGTAATTTATTTTTGTTGATAAATACTCCGTTTACCTTTTAAATGTGGAGAAAGTTTGAGTTGGTGAAGTGTTTACTTGTTGATGTGCAATATTTACCTTGCATATGTAGGAGAAGTCGTAGGTTGTTGCTGGTAAATGTGATAGAAGATTTGACTCGATGTTGCATTGTTTTGCGTCCAATGACAGGCAATGATAGCCATCGGGTTGCCAGGTGTCGAGGTTACTGCATTGCTCCATTGTGTAGGAACCAGCCTCGAGAAGCGGGCACCGAAGCCAATGAATCCACCGGAATTAATCTAAAAAATGCGTGAATTATTTGAACCCAAACACTTGTGCCAACATGTGAAATTCCAATAGTATATTTTTTTATTCAAGAAAAATACATAAACCATTTTAGTCAATGTTAACTACTAAAATAAGTTAAATATTTTCAACACCACAATTTTAATGACTTATTATTAGGTTTAATATGATATTTTAAAGCTGCATATTGATTTTTAATTTGACATCGATAAACGTCGCTCTTATATTTACAACAATCATCATTTATGTTTAAAAATAATAATGACTTTTTGACTCTTAAACACGCCTTTTGAACTAAACATGTTTGTGCACTACGCCCTTAAAGTGATATTTACATAGTATCTATTGTAGCTCTCTCCTCCGATACTGATAGACGGTATAGGTATTTGTCCGGTGGCTGAGGTACCCGACGATTCAACAACTAATGTTGCAAGGGTATCACCTGCCTCCCCTCCGGATGGGGCCAAACGTATTTCTAACAAATAGAAGATAAAGAAATATATTATATAAGTAAACCATGGTTTAACCCTGTATCAATACCTATATGGTTAATATTCCATACACGAACAACATCATAGTGATATAAGTCTTTACACGGATATAAGGGGGTCATTACGGGATATAGCCAAAATCATATTACAAATACAATAATATAAAAGTAATATATTTCGTTAAGTTGTAATTATAATATACCAATCACGTTGTTTTAGCGGGCGTTAATGATATTTGAGGCCCGATGTTTTCATTTGAAGCCCGCATTTTATCATTTGAAGCCCGTTACATATCATTTGAGGCCCGAGCTTGCGAGGGATTCAAATGATAAAAAAGGGCTTCAAATGAAAACTGAGGGACTCAAATATCATTAACGCCCGCTAAAACATGTGATTACTATTATTATTGATTTAAGAGGTACACACATTTGTCCACTTCGACTTGATAAACACGCTATTTTTTTATGAATAATACTAACTTATAATTGACAATATTTCGTGTTCCTGCTTTTATTACATATCTTCTATGAAGAATTGTCTATTTAAAGACATTAATTTCGCGTATCAAAAGCAGTTACCCACGTTAGCTCAGTTAGTTAGAGCGTTGGGTTTTCTTGTTTTTGCGTCATTCGCACTTAACAACGTTTG